>JAYESD010000001.1:94556786-94860028 GCA_036927565.1 Tuctoria greenei
GAAGAGAGGGAGAAACGGCTCGAAGATGAAGAGCAAAAACTCCTAGAGCTGCGAGATGACGGCCTGAGGAGGGAGGAGGAGCTCAACAAAAAGGTGGCTCTGGCTGACAAGGGCGTTGAGGAGCGCGTCATGAAATTGGAAGAGCGCTGCATTGAGGAGGAGAAGAAGGCCTGGGTGCAAGGGCAGGAGCTCCACGAGTGGGAGTGTGCCCTTGTTGCCGGGGAAAAGAAAGTGGGGGGCAGGGAGAAGGACCTGGTTGACCGCCGGAACAAGATCCACCTCCGGGAGGAGGAGCTCAGAAAACTCGAGAAGCGGGTTGCTGAGAAGATTCAGCAAAACGCCAAAGAAGTTGAGCGCCTCGCCCGCGAGAATTCTGAACTGGTGGCGGCTAGAAGATCCCTGGAGAAATTAAAGGGCTTGAGGACTGCGGACTCCCTACAGATTTGGGAGTTCCTGGGCATGTCTAACGATGCGCTGACACCGATGGGCTTCAGTCCCGTGCGTCCGGATGATCCGGAGCCGGAGCCGGACCTGGCATTGCAGGTGTTGAGCTCGGCAGGTAGCAAGCTCTCCAAGGTGGGCGAGGTCATCGTGGACCAATTGGAGGTTGAGGGGCAATCCCTGGCGAAGAACGTCACAGAATATGTGTTGACGTGCTACACCAGCCGGAATCCCCAATTCCCTCTGGACCCGGTGCTTGAAGGTCCCGTTGAAGGAGAAGGCGAAGCTGCCAGAGCCAACGTGTCGGAGGTTGCCCAGAAGGTCGCCCAATTCTTCCATAGGGTCTATGACCATCTCTGTAGTTCCCACTTGTATTCTCTCTTCTTCTTCCTCAATTTTGTAATCCCTTGTCTCCAGATGAATGAATTCCCCAAGTTTTTGTGAATTTCACTTTTTGTCTTCAACACTTTTGTCTTCACTTGGCCCCCTGGTAGATGTACACAATTTGATTGTGAACATGTACCAAGAGGATATTGTGTTTCGTTGAAGACTTATTTGCTTCGAACTTGCAGAGTGTAGGTCCGAAGTCTTCGATAGTGAAGGCCCCCTGAGGTCAAATTGACTACCGTCGGAGCTTAGTAGCTCCGGCAATAGTCCCTATCAACGCATAGAGCATCGATGGTTAGTCCTCCGGGGTTTCGGAGCTTAGTAGCTCCGGAAGTGACCTTTGCCAACGCGTAGCTTGTTGGCAGCAGACTCCACTTGTGGGGTCTTCTCACCATCTTTTATTTTACGTCGACGGCTGGCCCCCCTAGCTTTACCGGAGCTTGGTTGCTCCGGTGATGCTCGTTTTCAATGCTTAACATCGATTACCAGCCATCTAGAGGAGTCGGAGCTTTGTTAGCTCCGGTTTTTCTTCATCAACGTGGATTTTATTTTTCCTGCACACTGAAGCCAAGAAAAATAGTAAAATTTGTTTCTTGCCTATAACTTCATCGCGGCTTACAATTCTCAAGAAAGTTTTAGGTCGAACGCGATTCTAAATACAATCGAATGCGTTGCCTTTTCTTCCAGATCCAGTTGTACTTGGACCCGCCTTACTTCGGCCTGCCTGGGTGTAGGTAGAGTGGCGTACTTAGGGTGCTTGACCAGGCTAAGTCGATAGCACACTCCAGCCCTTGATTTGCTTGGCGGCATTCATGCGAGTGGGCCATGAACAATATTTGAATCCAAAAGAATCGACAATATAACTCGAATCGTATATGAACCGGTCGAACTAAAATTTCTTAAGAATTGCACGTCTTTATTATAGACAAGAAAGAGAAAATAAAAAAGAATGTTGAGCCTGTACAAAATAAATGCACGTGGAGTCTGTTTCATATGAAGATGTCTTTCATTATAGGCCGGGGTACAGGGGAAACAAGTACACTCTTAGGGTACAGAACCAGGCTAAGCGTGTTTAATTTCTCGTTTGACCCAGGGTAGCTAGCCACACTTTTAGTTCTGAGACTGTGACAAGTGTTGCATGAACTTTGCGGACCTTTTGGGGAAGGTCCGGCTGTTCTCCCGGAGGAACTACCCGACTATGTACAATGACTCTATAACATACACCTCAAGTTACTACAGACTCACCTCCGTGATATTAAGTGTAGAACTTATGGAGGTGCTCGATGTTCCAAGGATTTGGGAGAGGTGTCCAATCCTCGGTAGCCAAGCGAACGCTTCTGGGACGGGATACTTTAATCACTCGGAAGGGTCCCTCCCAGCTGGGGGAGAGTTTGTTTAACCCTTCTCTAGATTGTATTCTCCGTAGCACCAGATCGCCTTCCTCGAGCTGTCGGTTGTGTACATGCCGCTGATGATAGCGCCTTAAGGCTTGGCGATATCGGGCATTCCAAACAGCTGCTTGGCACCTTCCCTCCTCAAGGAGGTCTAGGTCTTCACGACGGAGTTGGTCCTGCATCGCTTCGTCGAAGGTCCGGACCCGGAGTGACCCCAAGGTTATTTCCGGAGGAAGGATTGCTTCAGCTCCATACACCAGGAAGAAGGGTGTCTCTCCAGTTGACCGGTTTGGAGATGTCCTGTTGGCCCATAAAGTGGGCGGAAGTTCTTCAATCCAGTTGGCTCCCTGTTTTTTTAAGCGCTCATAGGTGCGCATTTTGAGTCCTTTAAGGATTTCAGCATTTGCTCTCTCAGCTTGGTCATTACTTGCTGGGTGAGCTACGGAGGCGTAGCAAACTTGTATGCCGAGGTCTTCGCAATATCCTTGAAATGCAGAGCTTGTGAATTGGGTCCCATTATTAGTGATGATTTTGTTTGGGACTCCAAATCTGCACACAATGGACTGCAAAAAGTTGATAGCAGATTGCTTGTTGATTGTCACAACTGGAGTTGCTTCTGGCCACTTGGTGAACTTGTCAATGCAACGTACAGGAATTTGTAACCTCCGACGGCTCTTGGGAAAGGTCCCAAGATGTCCATCCCCCACACAGCGAAGGGCCATGTAGGAGGTATCATTTGTAGGGGCTGAGCCGGTGTGTGAATTTGCTTTGCATGAAATTGACATGCTTCGCATTTCTTCACCAGCTTAGTTGCATCCTGGAGTGCTATAGGCCAGTAGAAGCCATGCCTAAAGGCTTTACCAACCAGCGTGCGGGAAGACGCGTGGTTCCCACACTCGCCTCCATGGATTTCTGCGAGGAGTTTGCAGCCTTCTTCCCTTGTGATGCTCCGCATTAGGATGCCATTGGCTCCGCGCCGATAGAGATCCCCTTCTACCAACGTGTATCTTTTAGCCAATCTGACTACCCGGTCAGCGGATACATCATCGTCAGGAAGGATGTTGTCTTTCAAGTAGCTCCGGATCTTCGAGATCCATGCATCAGAACTAGCTTGAGCATTTGAGTCTTGCGTGCTGGGTTGCTCGGAGCTTCCGGCAGCACCTACGACCCTTGATGGCTGCCATGGTAACAGGGCCATCGGGACCGTCAGCTTCGGGATGCTGATCTCGCCCCCTTCGCTCAGTTCGGAAAGCTGAGCTGTTGGTTTTGACAACCTCCGGACAAAAGTTCCGTCAGGAGCCGGAATTCCGGTTGACGCTTTCATCGAGAGTTCGTCAGCTTCATCGTTATAGGCACGCTGAACATGGTGGAGATCTAGGAATTCGAAGTCCTTCTGAAGCCTCTGGACTTCAAGGAGGTAAGCAGCTAGCTGGAGATTGTTGCAGGAGCATTCACCCTTCACTTGCTTAATGATGAGCTGCGAATCTCCCTTGACCAGCAGTTGCTTGACACCATATGACTGTGCCACCTTTAGTCCGTATATGAGTGCTTCGTACTCCGCCATGTTGTTGGTCGCCTTGAAGTCAAGGTGTACCATGTATTTTACCTTCTCTCCGGTTGGTGCGAGGAGAAGGATTCCAGCTCCGACCCCTTGCTTTTGCATGGAGCCGTCGAAGTAGAGGGTCCAATGAGGCTCCGTGAAGACCGAAGCCTTGTGTTCCGGCTTCTGCTCGCTGGGGCCCCCAGGGTTTGATGGAGAGGGAGTCCATTCTGCCATTAAGTCTGCCAACGCTTGACTCTTGACTGCTTGTCTTGAAATGAATTCAAGATCAAATTCGGCCAATTCTGCTACCCACTTTGCAATATTCCTAGTCGAATTTGGATTATGCATGATTGCTCGAAGTGGGTATGAAGTCACCACTTAGATCTTGTGAGCTTGGAAATAATGGCGAAGCTTCCTGGAGGCAATAAGAACTGCATAGAGCAGCTTATGCACCTCTAGGTATCATGTCTTGGCATCATGTAGTACTTCACTGATGAAGTACACAGGGCGCTGAATGGTCCGGACCTTCCCGGAGGGGTCCGGAGCTTTCTCTCCACTGACCCGGATCCTCCCTGAGGGATCCGGATTTTCTTCGGGGACCTCCGGGTTCTGGCTGGAGGAACCCGTAGCTCCTTCAGAAGCGACCTGGACCCTCCCGAAGGGGTCTGGGACTTCTGAAGTAACTCCTTGTGGATTCGAGTTTGGGAGCTGGGGCCCAAACTCGCTTTCAGGGACCTCTGGACCCTCCCGAAGGGGTCTGGATTCCTGAGTATGGGGTAGCTCTGGTCTCTCCGCAACCAGAACCATACTGACGACTTCGTCAGTTGCTGAAATGTAAAGCAACAAAGGCTCACCAGGGTTCGGAGCTACCAGGATTGGTAGGGTGGTGAGGAACTGTTTCATCTCCTGGAATGCCTTCTCTGCTTCTTCAGACCATTGGAATGGTTCGGACTTCCTCAATAACTTGAAGAAGGGGAGTGCCCGTTCCGCCAGTCTTGAAACGAACCGGCTGAGGGCTGCTAGACATCCAGTTAGCTTTTGGACATCTTTGATGCGGGTTGGTGGCCGCATGTCTTCAATGGCTTTGATCTTCGCCGGATTAGCTTATATACCCCAGTGACTTACCAGGAAACCAAGAAGTTTCCTGGAGCTAACCCCGAAGACACACTTGTCTGGGTTTAGCTTTGTGCGGGTGGCCCGCAGCTTGTTGAAGATAGCCTGCAAGGTGTCGAGAAGTGACTCCTTGTTCTTGACCTTGACCAAGATGTCATCGATGTACACTTCCACCATTTCTCTAATGAGTTCTTCAAAGGTTTTGTACATAGCTCGTACAAAAGTTGAAGCTGCATTCTTGAGACCAAATGGCATGGTTGTATAACAGTACAATCCATCTACTGTGATGAATGAGGTATGCTCTTCATCTTCCCTAGACATTCTGATTTGATGATATCCAGAATATGCGTCTAGGAAACAAAGTAATTCACACCCGGAGGTGGAATCCACTATCTGATCTATTCTAGGTAGTGGGAATGGATCTTTTGGACATCCCTTATTTAGTGTGGTGTAGTCGATACACATCTGAAGCTTCCCGCTGGCCTTAGGCACAACGACTGGGTTTGCCAGCCATTTTGGATGGAAGACTTCTCGGATGAATCCAGCTTCGAGCAACTTCTTTACTTCTTGTCGAATGAAGTTCTGTCGCTCTACGGATTGCTTCCGAGGCTTCTGATGTACAGGCCGGGCGTCGGGGTAGATCTTCAGATTGTGCTCAATCACTTCTCTGGGGATCACAGGCATTTGGGACGGTTGCCAGGCAAACATGTCGACATTAGCTCGGAGGAAAGTGATGAGCGCGAGTTCCTATTTGTCGTTCAATCCCCCGGATATACGGGTGGTCTGAGCGGCATCAGAACCAATTTGGACGACTTTGACGCGAATGTCGGTGTCGCCGCTTGGCTGCACACGAGGTGCAGAAGTCGAGCCTCGTTGACGAATGCTTGGGGTTTTGGAGCTTGCTCCTGCCTGGAGTCCTCCTCTTGCGTTGTGGTGAGTGCATGGAGTTCTTCCAAAGCAGTTACTCCGACAGTACAATCTCTGTGGATCCGGAGAACGCCCACTGGTGTTGGCATCTTTAACACCAGGTATCCATAATGAGCAGCTGCCATGAGTTTGTACAGGGCAGGCCTACCCAAGATGGCATTGAAGGGAAAGTTGATCTGAGCGACGTCGAAGACCAACTTCTCGGTGCGGTACTTCTCCCGTGTCCCGAAGGTAACGGGGAGAGTAATAGCTCCGAGTGGGGTAATGGCTCTCAGACCTACTCCGAAGAAAGGTCGAGAGGGGTGGAGATCCGAAGGTCGGAGCTGAAGCATGGTAAAAGCTTTGAAGCTTATGAGGTTAAGCTCCGAACCTCCATCTACCATGACATGGTGGAGCTGGATGTTATTGATGGTAGGAGATACCATCAAAGGTAACTGACCTGCTCCAACCATGCTCCGAGGGCAGTCCGAAGCATCAAAAGTGATGGCTGTGTCCATCCACTTCCGATGAGGCTCCGACCTGGCTGTAGGAGCTACAGCAGCCATATCCCGACGCATAGTCTTAATGACGCGACGGGAGGTGATGTCCCATGATCCACCAAAAATGGTGTTCATGGTCTTCCGACGCTCGTTGTCAGAGACGTCGGAATCGTCGTCGACGGAGGTGTAGACGGCCTTCAGGACCTTTTTGGGATCCTGAAAACCTAACTCCTCTTCAGCCGGAGCTTCGTCTACTTTTTGCTTTCCTTCCCTCTGTCGGAAAGGAGATTCTTCCCGGTGCTTGTTGTAGCGCTCGGCAAGGTTTTGGACCTCCTGGCAGTCTTCCAAACTGTGGTTGCCCCTTTTGTGAATTGGGCACCACACCTTGGGCTTGCCACCGTCTTCAGAAGATGGTCGAGGTCGCTTCTCGGGGCGTGGCCCCCGGCCACCCGGAGCTGCAGCAGCTACAACATTGGATGTACCGGCCGACGGCTTCTTCTTGCCGTTGGTCTTTTTCTTCTTTTTTCCATTCCCGGAGGTAGCGGCTTCTTCTTTGGACGATTTCTTGTGACCCTCCGGAGTTGGTTTGGAGTGTATCTCACGGCCCTCCGCAGCTCGGGCACATTTGTCGGCCAAACTGAAGAGTTCCGTTACACTGGGGATCTCCTTGATCGCCAGTTTCTCTAGCATCTTCTTGCCCCGTACACCCTGTCTGAATGCCACAATGACAGAGGCGCTAGAGATAGAAGGGATAGTATTTCGTACCTGAGAGAACTTCTGGATGAATGATCGCAGGGATTCTCCCCCTTTTTGCACGACTGCAAAAAGGTCCAGTTCAGTGCCTGATCGGGTGTATGAACTCCCGAAGTTGGCGGTGATCTGCCGACACAGCTCCTCCCAACTGTTGATGGAGTTGGGTGGAAGGCTCATAAACCAGGACCTGGCGGTCCCAGTTAAAGCCATTGGGAAATAATTGGCCATTAAGGCCTCATTTCCTCCGGCTGCCAAAATAGTAGTGGAGTAAAACTGAAGGAATTCGACAGGATTGACGATCCCGTCGAACTTCTCCAGTAGGTGAGGCCGGAACTTCTGTGGCCACCTGACCATACGCAGATGCATGGCCAGGGCTGAATAGCCGCCTCCTACTCCTTCAGGAGCAGGAACGTCTTGAGCTTCTCGTCTTTCACGAGCACGCTCAATATGGACTCGACCATCCTGTTGGCGGTATCGGCGATCAAGCTCCTCCCGGAGGTCATGAGTTGAAAGCCTGGATACCGTGTGAGTGCGTCGTGTCCCGGAGGGCAATGACGTCACTTGCTGTGATGCAGCACGTCTCTTGTTGTTGGAAACGTGCGGACCAAGTCTGCCAGACAAGGTCCGCCGCTGCGATGGGGCCTGTCCTGAAGGAGGAGGACCCTGGTTGCTGATGCGTTCGGCTGCTGCTGCAACCAAATGCTCCACATCGGCCCTCCACTGCTCCAGTGCATCCCGGGATCCATCCGGAGGTGGTGGGCGTTGGAGAAGAGCACGTGCTGCATGGAGCGCATGTTTGGGGTTGTCATGATTTGCCGACGCAGTGATGGACGCCGGCGCACCATCGCGTTGTCCAGCTTGATTTGCTGGTGGAGGCGGCGGTAGTGGCAGTGTGACGCCTATTGGCGCTGAGGCTCCTGCTGGTGGCTGCATATTGGTGGGATTGCCCCCAACAGCTTGAACAGCAGGTTGACCGTTGGATGATCCAGCAGCTAAGTTCACCATTCTCGAAATCTCAGGCGCCCCTACCTGGCGCACCAACTGTCGGTGGTTTGGACCCGACAGATCTCCCGACACTACTAAAGTGTTAGAGGAGTTTGAGGTTCAGTGTGGGCGCGCGGAGATTCAAGAAGGTGAATTGTAAATGACGCAGGAGACACAGGAATTTACGTGGTTCGGGCCGCCTGAGCGTAATACCCTACTCCACGGGGTGTGTTGATGTTGTATTGGATGTATGTCTAGAGCGTGGAGAGTCTCTACAGCGCGTGTGTAGACGTGTCCTATGTATCGTCGGCCTGTCCTTTTATAGTACAAGGGCAGGCCGTTAAAAGTTAGCCTGGCCCGACATGTGGCCTCGGCGGTTACTGATATTGATATACATTCAACACGTTTGATTACCCTTAATGACCGAGTTATGGCTTTGACAGCACCGTTACTGGTAATTAAGGTCATCCGATCGTGTGTCATTAATGACACTTGATCGGGTCTTGAAGTCCTTGATTCCCCTTTGAAGGTCCGGAGCCGTTGTGGAGTCTTCCGGAGGTTAGAGGCTGAAGATCTGACGGTTGGACATGTGGCAGCATCGGAGCACACTGTGGAGAACAGATGGCTCCGGTGTTAGCCGACACGTGTCAGCACCGGAGCTTCCCTCGGTCTGGGGTTAGGTCCGGGGGTGCCACTTCAGTACATAGCCTGGAGCTTCCCCCCTTGCGGGCGGTAGCTCCGGTTTGATAGTACACGTGGCGACCCTGGGACTAACCATGTTGGAGAAGCGGGTCCGGACATGTCTGACATGTGGGCCTCCGAAGGTCTTCAAATCAAGTGGGTGACTTTCCCTTGAGATCTTTGCAATCCCAAGGGGTATATGGTACCCAGGGTACCGACAACAACAGTCTTCGAGGTTACGGGTGTTCGATTTATGGATCGGACACAACATCTTCTCACTGTTAGCATCCTCAGTCGATGGTCGAGGTCGTTTTTTGGGGCATGGCCCCCGACCACCAGGAGCTGCAGCAGCAGCAACAGTAGGTGTGCCGGCCAATGACTTCTTCTTGCCATTGGACTTCTTCTTTCTAGTGCTGGAGCCAGTATCTTCAGCCTTGGAGGAAGATTTACCAGCCTCCGCAGCTGGTTTGGAGTGCATCTCCAGGCCCTCCGTAGCCCTAGCACATTTGACGGCTTGGCTGAAGAGCTCCGTGACGCTGCTGACATCTTTGGTTTCCAGCTTCTCCAGCATCTTCTTGTCTCTAACTCCCTATCGGAATGCAACTACGATAGAGGCATCAGAGATAGAAGGAATAGTCTTCGATAGCTGAGAGAAACACTGTATTAATGATCACAAGGTATCTCTGGCCTTCTGTTGTACGGCGAAAAGGTCCAGCTCTGTGCCTAGTTGGATGTAAGAGCTCCTGAAGTTGGCAGTGAACTGGCGACAAAGTTCCCCCCCAACTATAGATGAAGTCAGGAGGGAGACTCATGAACCAGAACCTTGTTGTCCCAGTTAGAGGCATAGGGAAGTAGTTATCCATCACACCCTCATTGCCTTCGCAAGGACGCCGGTGGAGTAGATTTGAAGAAATTCGATGGGGTTGATTGTCCTGTCGTACTTCTCTGTCAGATCAGGATAGAACATAGATGGCCAGTTGGCCATGTGAAGATGCATGGCAAGGGCCGAACAGCTGCCCCCCCCAATCCTAAAGGAGAAGGGTTTTCTCGAGCATCCTACCTCTCGTGGGCGCACTCCATAAGGCCGCGACCGTATTGCCTCATGTATCGGTGGTCGATCTCCGACCGAAGATCATGCATTGGAATCCTCGACGCCGTATGAGTGCAGCATTCCCCGAAGGGCAGTGACGTCACTTGCTTGGAGGGTGCATGTCTCCCGTGTTGTGATGCTTGAGGACCAAGTCTACCAGACAAGGTCCTGTTCCTTGAAGGTGCCTGCCAAGCAGGGGGCGGACCTTGGTTGCTGATAGCATCGGCTGCAGCTGCAACCAAATGCTCCACATCAATGCACCATTGTTCCATCGCACCTTGAGGTGCTCCCGGTGCTGGTAGATGTTGAAGAAGAGTCCGCGATGAGTTCAACGTGTTCTTAGGATTGTTCTTCGATGCAGTGACCGATGCGAATACACTATCTCGCTGAGATGGTGGAGGTGCTGGTGGAACGACACCTATCGGGACAACATTTGCTGGCTGCTGCATGTTGGAGGGATTTCCTCTAGCAGGCTGCTCAGGCAAACCGTTGGACGATGCTCCGGTGGAGTTCACCATCATGAGATGTTAGCGCCCCTTCCTGGCACACCAAATGTTGAAGTGTTGCAACGACACTTCCTCTAAAACTTCTAAAGCGTAGTCCGCGGAGTTTTGTATTCGGATGGGGTGCGTAAGAACATGAACAAGATGATGACACAGGGGTTTTTACGTGGTTAGGGCCGCCTGAGCGTAATACCCTACTCCAAGGAGTTGTTGTTGATCGAGTATGTGTGTCTATGGCGAGTGTCTGTTGGTTGCTTGTATGCGTGTGGGCTTGCTTGTCCTCTACTGTGTGACGTAACCCTTTTATATGCTAAGGACTAGCCATTACAGTATATGCCTAGCCCAACAGGTGGCCCCGACTGTAATAATCCACCTATACATGATCTACATGCATAATCACGATTAACAGTGTGATAACGCACCTTAATGGCAGTGTTACCCGACTTGGTGGTCCTCTGATTGTGTGTCATTATGCTGAATTAATAACACGTTAATCAGTTCCTGTAACGGCCGTTTAATAGCCTCTTGAATGTCTATGTCGTTAGAGATCCTGTAGTCTTCTCGTTGGGGGCTTAGGTCTGGAGGTCCAACACGTGGCAGCTCCGGAGCTTCCCTCTGTGAGGAGGCAAGTCCGGAGCCACTTGACACGTGGCGGCAACGGAGCTTCCCTCTACTGGGGGTTAGGTCTGGGACTACTGGACATGTGACGGTACCGGAGCTTCCCTATGAAGGGAGGTAGGTCTGGTCCCGCAGGACACATTGTAGCACTAGAGCTACCCAAATGAGGGATGCGAGCCCAGTGCGACCAGATGTGTGTTGCCCATGGAAGTCTTCAACTCGGACATGGGAATTTTTTGATATTAAGTGCGGTATCAGGGGGTACCTGGTATCCAGGGTACCGACAATGTTGTACTTCAATACCTTGAGCCATACAATAATCATTGAAGGCTCGAGATGTAAATTCAGCAGCATTGTCCATAGGAATACTTTTTATCTTATGTTTAGGATAATTTTCCTTTAATCATATGACTTGTATCATAAATTTAGCGAAAGCATGGTTACGTGTAGATAGTAGACACACATGTGACCATCTAGTAGATGCGTCAATTAATACCATGAAGTATCTAAAATGACCACACATTGGTTGTATGTGACCACAAATGTCTACTTGAATGCATTCATGAAACTGTAATGGTTCGGCGTGGATCTCAAGCGGAGAAGGCCGCAAGATCTACTTGCCCATAGCACATGAAGTGCATACAAAATCATTAGATTTTGGAAATTTTTGCATTAGTTAATTCATGGTCGGTGCAATTACCAATAATTTTCCGCATCATCCCTATTCCAGGGTGACCTAGGCATGAGTGTCATGTCTTGAATATATCAACATTCTGGAAAATCACCTTGTATGCAATATATGGTACGGGTTTGATGTATGTATATTACAATCCCTATGGAGTAGAAGGAATACTGTCTAGAACTTCATGGCCATATCCGGAATAATAGAAATAAGAATAAATTCTTCTTTATTATCTTCATGGGTACATATATGTAAACCATTTTTCCGGATATCTCTAAAACTTATGAGAGTATATGTAAACCATTTTTCCGGATATCTCTAAAACTTATGAGAGTACGAGTAGAATCTGGATACAACAAAGCATCCTCAATCATCACTTGTGTCTCATTAGGAAACATAATAGTGGATCGACGGGAGACAACTATTGTTGTATCGCGTCCAGCGATGGTTAAAACATTCTTGACCTTCTAGTTAGGGTTTGGGAATATTTTGTTTCCCTAACTATAGAGTTTGCGGTGCAACTATCCACATGTCACATTTCTTCTTCCATCTTAACTTCCCTTGAGATCTAACAATTATGAATTGTAAAAATTCAATTAATTGCATGGCAACATATATTTACATAATTAGAGTATTACATAAATATAGTAATAAATAATAATTATGTTCATTACAACACACTTTGTACATTAGACTATAGTATTTACAAATATCTATGGTAAGCGATTTATATGAGATCGCCGAAGATATCGTTCGTTTTGTATTCAACCATAACATTGTCCATGTCCATGTATTCATCAACAAAATGTTGGCTCATTGTTGTCAGGATTTTCCACATCCTTTCTTGAACAACCGACTTTAAATGTTGGCTTTGTAGGGATTGTAAAATGAGTTTCATACACATTTCCCGATCCTTGAGCTTTCTTGTCTTTCCCCAGTGATTTCCAGTACAAGGCCACAAGATGTTTTGGAGTGCAGCACTTGTCAGCAGTATGCTTATAAGTGCCACATGTCGTACACTGCACATTTTTCCCTTTGAAGAGAGTATCGTCCTTTTTCATTGCCTTTGAAAATTTCTTATTCTTCTGCCTATTACGGTGGCGTCTAGCAGATATACCATTCCTCTTAAAATTGAAATTCTTAGAAGCATTTGCTTTCATGTCATTATGATGAATTTCAGGTAGAGGAGCAGCTCCAATACGACGTTGGTGATGATTCTTAATAGTAAGGTTCATCATGCTTCTTTGCTTTAAGTAAATCATGGATGAGGTCAACAAATTGTTGGTAGTTGCGAGCCCGGTATTAATGTTGTAAGACCCGATCAGAAGGGAGCATAGTTTGAAATGTCTTCTCGATTTTATCCTCTTCTGATGGTTCTTTCTCACAAAACCTTAATTTGGCACATACCTTATGAACAATATGGTTATAATCTTCTATAGACTTAAAGTCTTGAATACGAAGTTGAGTCTATTCATGATTGGCCTCAGGCAATAATATTGTCTTTTGCTGTTCATAACGGCCTTTTAATGCCACCCAAAGACTATGAGGTTCCTCCTCCATAACATATTCCGATTTTAAATCGGGATGGAGGTGGTTTCGGATGATGTAATGTGTCTGGTATTTGTATGTATCCCGAAATGCTGCATCTCTTTGTGCAGGTGGAGTAAGTGCAGGCACGATCCCATGGAAAGCCAAACTTATCTTCACATCAAGATCCCATGTAGGGTAAATGTGACCATCAAGAGCAATTTCTTCAAACTCGCGAGCTATTGATTTCTACATATAGGAAACCAGAGATTTTATTAATAAACTCATCATGGTGGTGTTGTAATAACTGCATTAATCATAATGATAAGCACATAGAAATTATTCATTTTTGTCCAGCCAAAATTTTAAAAATGGCTTAGCAAAAGAATAATTCCTGTATAATTTATTCTCAATACGGCCAACTTGTAAAATGGCCAAAAGAAAATAAAGCATATCTTATTATGTGGAGATGATTTATACTTGTATTAAGCCAAATATAACTAAACGGCTTAATTAAGATAAATCTAATCTCTTTTTTATTTATGTATAATCATATTGTCTCGTCATAAGCCAAAATTTTTAAAATTAGCGTAAATGATGGTACATGTAAATATTAGAAATATGGTTAACAAAATTCTGTTACTTTTGGGCCAAAATTTCAAATAATGGCCTGAACAAAAGGAATTCTGAACAATGTGTTAGTGATTGAATATTTTGAATTCATTCGCCCAAAATTTGTAATTTTTAGCCAAAATAATGCAATTCAATCATAATAGTGCAAAATATATTGCAATACAACACTTGTCATAATCATAACTATATTTACAATATTACACACATTTGCAAGAATTTAAGCTAAATTTTAATTCAAATTCAAACTAAATTTAAACTACAAAATATTAAATGGTAATTTAAATAAATAGGAAATTGGGCTTGGAAGATGAGCATGGCCCAGGCACGCGCGCGACCCAAGCCAACGAGCGGCCCAGGCCAAAGCGTAGCCCAGGCCAATGAATGGTCTTGGCCAGCGTGGCCCGTTTTCACAACGCCAACCCGTTGGGGCCCTCGGCCGCAGAATAAAAAGGGAGGCTGGTTAGGGTTAAACCCCAACCGCGACCTTATCCCCTTCCTCCGCCGCATTTCTAGATCCTTCGGCCATCTTCTTCTTCCTCGCCGATGTCGCTCCCCATTTTCTCCACCATGAAAACGCCGCACATCCACCCTTCCATCGTTTACCGGTTCTGGTCGGCGTCCGAATCCCCTGATCTGGGTACTCGGGCCTTGTCGGCGAGGTGAGCAAATCGACGCAGTAGCCGATTGCCACATGGGCTAGTCCGTGCCGGTGGTCAGTCGGAACCCGAGGGTCCATCTCCTCCTTGAAGGGATTCCGGTAGGGGGGCGTGGGCAGCGATGGAGGAGGGTGGCGCCAACATAGTCGGTTCCATCACCGGTGTTGAGAGCGACACTGTCGATGGATGAAGAGTCCTTGAAGCCAATTGTCCTCGAGGTTGTCCTCTAGGGCCGATGCGAATCCTTGCAGTATGGCGAGTCGCCGTCGGCGCAACAACATCAGTGACCGCCAAAATGTCGCGGCTGCCTTCTTCCTCTCCTCCATCCGCCCCCTGTCCTCTAAATGACGAGGGTCCAAGATCCGGTGCAACCCGAACTGGGTTCTCCTCTTCGAGGACGTCATTTCGACCACCTTGAGGACTTGGTTGATGGGCCTCAAGGTCCGAGGGACAGAAGTGGAAAGGAGTTATAGATCGATCCTCGATTCGACAATTAAATCTTCGTGGATCTTTTAGTGGTGGTGCCACCGGAGAAATCGTCACTCAACGGTAACGCCAGCCTCCATGGTTGTGTGTTCTATTCCGATGGCCATGGTTCGTTCTGTTTGTTCTTGCAGGGTTCAACCAACGACGATGCCGACGACAACGACCATGGTGTTCACGACGACGGTGAGGAGAGTCTCCCATTTGGAAGATGACAAGAATTAGATTGGTATGTCCATTGTTGGATATCTTACCAATGTTCTTGCTTCTTTGTTGATTCTCTCTCGCTCGTAGAGCAGTGCTGATAACGTGTTGAATACAAAATTCTGAGAGAGATAATTTACTAATTATTCAACTGCTTTTCATTCATTTTCTATTTATACATGTACAATGGCCGGACATGACTAACGGCGAGGAGGCGCGCGGCCAACGGACGAGCGTGGTTGCGGAAATGGACACAATCTTTCAAGTGATCACGTGCAAAATGTTTTGTGACAATAGAGAATAAAGTGTCACTATCTATGACATGTCATCAAGCCAACTAATTCTAGAAGTGACAGAAACCTCCGTTTCGGTTGTCAACAACTCAGACTCGCCATTTTTTCGCTTTCTTGTAGCACACATATGGACGACATGGATTTGTAGGGGCAACATTGTTTTTTGGAACAGAAAAACAGTAGGAAGACCCTACTGTTGATTTCATTAAAAGATAGAAAACTGTACAGAGTTATGTACAAAGCGAGAGATGGCTCCAGAAATAGATAATAAGGAGATACTAAAAAACCGATTAGCTAATAAGTAACGAAGAAAGCCAAGCTTCAAACTTAATTCTATTGCTGCCTGAAAATCTATGAGCTTGAAGCTTGGATTCCTCAATAAACAACTTCTTAGCACTTTTTATGCACGGGTGATTATGGTTGAAGGATGTGTTCTTCCTCTGACCCGTACAATAATAAGAAGAATATCCGTGAAGAATTTCCTTTTAAATCTCTTTCTTGATTCATTGACCATATCAAAAAAGGTTCTCTAGAGATCCCATTTAATTTGACATCAATCCATTTCCATATTTGTTTACTGAAGTGGCATTTAAAGAACAAATGCATGGGAGTTTCTTATGAACATCTTGAACAAAGCACACATGTCTAATTATTATTTTCAACTTCTATTTTTTTCGTCTTAAAGAATACCTAGTGTTTAATATATTCATAATGAGAAAGCCAACAGAATATCTTAAGCTTATTGCATTTGGAGGACCATACACTGACAATGGGCTTCGGTGAATGTACAGAATTATGAGGTAATTCAAATAAAATTTATGAGTAATCCTAACCCCAGAAATAACACCATTTCTCTCGAATGTTTGGTTGTATCTCCTTGATAATTAAATTTAGCTTTGGACTTCTTCAAATGCCTCTTCAGACCGGTCTAGCACTACTATAAGAAACATTATCTCAGGCAGTTCTAAACATATTACCTCAGACTGTTTTGAAAACTGCCTGTGACAAAGCGCCTTTGATAATAGGCCATTTTTATACAGGCAGAACCTGAAAATCGCCTATGAAAATTTGTTATCACAGGCGGTTCTTTACATCCATGACCCGTCTGTTATAATAGATTTTCACAGGCAGTTAACTACAGAAGAACTGACTGTGATAATGGATTATCCAACGCAGTTCAGTATTTACAATGAACCGACTGTGAAAATCCATCTCACAGGTATTCTTTACTTATAGTGAGTCGGCTATGAAAACACATTATCATAGGTGGTTTTGACAAACCACCTCTGCCTTTGGTAATGCCTTTTCAAAGGTGGTTCTTTACAACGACAAACCGACTGCAAAAATGCATTATCTCGGATGGTTCTTGCCAACCACGAACCGCCTATGATAAATCGTTTTCACAATCGGTTCTGTACAACCACGACTCAATTGTGAAAATGCGTTATTACAGGCTGTTCTTTACAACCGCAAACCTCCTGTGATATAGCCTTTTTACAGGCAGTTTTTTAGAACCACGAACCGGCTGTGAAAATGCATTATCACAGGTTGTTCTTTATCAACCACGAACTGCCTGTGATAAAACCTTTTCACATGTGGTTTTTTACAACCATGAACCGACTGTGAAAATGCATATCACAGACTGTTCTTGACAACCAGGAACCACTCGTGATAAAGGCTTTTCACAGGTGATTCTTTACAACAACCAACCTACTGTAATAAGAACTTATCACATGCGGCTCTTTACATACCTCGAACCGCATATGAAAATGGCCGATTATCACATGCGCTTTGTTACTACCAACTACCTGTGATTCAATCACAGCTCAAATTCAAATACACCTTCACAGACGGCACAAACACTATATTTTTCACAAGCAACTTTCACATACGAATCATAATATATAATTCAAATCATATACATACAATTCAAAAGTACACATATTTTACATGTTTCACTAAAAAAATTTTGGATCATAGTCGCAAAGTACTTCACACCGGCGTGTGGACTTCTGTTGTTGAAGAACAGCCCTCTTCGGTGAATAATTTTGCGGGGCATGAAAACAAACATTTCACTAAGAATTTTATCGACTCCTTTGTTCGGCATATCCCTAGTAACCGACCAATCTCCATTCACAGTCTCGTACTGCAATGAAAACATAATATAAGTAATAGAACACACTAGTGTCAATGAAAACTCAAAAGTAAGGAAATACAATATTGACACTAAGCATAATTTACATCGTCATAATTCGGAGCGGCGACCCGATCCACATAGGACACTACTAGAAGGCAGCTTGGCACAAGGATGTGTTACTATTTGCAATAAATTCCACTTTGCAGGTCACTCGCCACCATGTTGTTTCCAGTAATATGACCAAGCGCTATCATATACGAAATGTCAGAATCACCGACCTATATATGTCTGTACATAAAAGTATAGAATATCTGTAGCTTTTTAAAATGTCCAAGAAAGCTTTGTAGTCCTTTGCTTGGAAATTTGCTGAGTCCGCGACTATCGCTGAACCAATCTTTGGCTTGATTAAGATACAAATGTAGTGCTTACTACACATGTACGACAACCGTATTAAGTTAACGATTAACAATAATTTTTATTTTAATGTCATGTGTCAAACTCATCTGAAGTGATACGGAGCCTTTATGAGGTCCTTGCCAGCTCTAACAAAGTTAGCAATAGCTCGTCCTATGAAAGTTGCCAGTTCCACCTTTTTTCTTCTTCAAATTTTGTTGTATCTTTGTAAATTATTTCTCTGTCATTTTCCAGTATTCATCTGAATACCTCCCATGTATCACGTAGAAATTGATCTTAGCAATCCTTGTCAGGTCAAGGATACCCATATTGCCCTTATGGTTGTCGTCCTCCATGTATTGCATCCTAAAGAATAGATCTTCGATTTGCTCAGATTGTAGGAAATTCTTCACAAAAATGTTCTCTTTATATAGCAAAGGAATGTAGTTGTGGCAGTGCGTCCTTTAGAAGGTTATTGTTACATACGTCTTCCTAAAATAGTGTCGTTTGACCACTCCAATTATCTTGGTCCCAGTTTCAAGATGACTTTCCACCAGAAGGATCCATTCCTAGTTGTTCTAGTGGGTACCATCCCGTTAGAATAGTATAATGACCGAATCAGTTGAACCAGGGAACATCCTCTTGTTATAGAATGGCTAAGATTTTAGTAAGAGCGATAGCACTACAAGAATCCTAAAAATTAACAAGGACTGAAAACCCTTGCAAATAAGCTCAAAACCGTTGTAAATAAGTAATTTACGAGGTTTTCGCTTATTCAAGATTTTTTTCGACCGTCAGTAAAAAACATTGTAAATAAGATTATTTACGACGGTCACCATCATAAATAAACTTATTTACGACAGCTCCACCTAGCCGTCGTAAATAAGGGGACCCAATCTCCACGTGGCATAGGCCTCCTTATTTACGATGGCTAGGGGACGCAATCATAAATAAGATCCTTAGTTACGACGGCCTCATCCTAATACCGTTGTAAATAAGAACTTATTTACGATTGCTGACTTGGATGTCGTAAATAGCAATGGTGTATTTATGACTAAACAAGCCCAAGTCATCGTAAATAAGAGATTAAAAAATAGAAAATCACCTAACCTGACACAATGGTCAGCTAACACAAGCAGAAAATATATATAGTCACAAAATATTCACATCACATGCACAAATTTTCATTACACTCACATAACATCACAAATATTCATCACATCACTATACACTACCTCCTCCACTACCTCTGGAGCCGAACAAGTCGTCTTTGTGTCTTGGTCCCAGTGCCAGTAGCTTGGGCGATGGACTACGAACATCCGTTGATGATCTTTGCAATGCACAACAGTAGTTAGACATGCTTATAGCTTCTAAAGTTTGTTTTTGACTACATTTGCATAAGTAAGCTAGAATTTATTATGCTTATCTAAATTTAGCTAAGTTTAACGAATTTAGCTAAGTTAAGTTAGATATGGCTATGTTTGATTAAGTTTGTCTTAGTTTGTCTAAATTTGGCTAAGTTTGATAGAATTCGACTAGTGTTGAAGAATCGTTGATTACCTGTGCTCCCCAAGAAGTCACATGTGGCACCACCGGCACCTATGGTGGCTGCCATGAAGGAACGACAATATGCTGCCCATGCTGTTGGGCTAAGGTCTGTCATTGCAAAGCATTAAACATAAATATCACTAAAATTCAATGAATTTAAAGTAATTTAAATTACTTACTTGAATCGTTACATGCATTTATTTCATGTAGCTTGTCTGATACTCTTGTGTGGCCTTATGCGGAGATTTCTCGTTCTCCAACTCCACGTGGGTCCGCCTGAGCTCCACTTGCATGCTCTGCACATCCAACTCTCTTTATGAGAGACGGTGGCTCGACCCAGCGGATGAAACCTACGATGAAGTGTTTCTCAAAGGTAACACCTCCCTCGAGTCGACTATTCCATCGAATATGGCAAATCTAGAAAAAAAGATTAATAGTAAGATTTTGTATCCTGAATTCACGAAAATAAAACAAATACCAACTCACCATCCATCAGCTTTGCCGCCTCCACTTCCATCCATGGTTTGGGGGTCGATTAACATGTTTTCCTAACCGTGCCCTTCATCGTGTATCCTCACCGCCTCCTGCCATACTTTGCCTACAAAAACAAGGAAACTGTGTACGTGTGTCAACAACAATAATAGTTACAATTCAACTGAAGAATGTTCAGAGCTTACCAGTCGATCTGGCGCGACCTGAGTGCACAACTGTCCAGGCTAGAAAGGGCCGCCTCTTGTTTGAGTCTCGTTCTTGTTCCAGAAAAGGACATTCTATAAAAGTATCTATCTTGGCGAACCACTTATCTGAGTGAGTCTCTTTCTTGTTCCAACTACTATACACCCAACAACATTTTTCACTCATATTTGAGGCTACAGATTAAAGCCAGAAAATTATCATTACTTTATACCTTATTTTATGTCACGACCCTACATCTTTCGGAAAGGATAGGTTTTAAACTCACCCGAGAGTGATTGAGAGGAACGTGCTTATGACGAGACGCAACGTCTGAATCCGGAATAACTTTTGGTAGCATAACCCCTTGTTTTCCCACTGCACGTCCGAAAATGGTGCAGCAGAGAACATCAGGGTCACACTGTCAAAATCTTGTACGGATCCGGACCTCGCGCCTCGTCATAAGCACGCCTCCTCGATTACTCTCAGATTGTCCAAAAAGGGACAATTCCGGACTTACACACCTCACATGTGTAACGCATGTGTGACATGCAGTTCGAAATGGGTGATGTAGGATACGTTACCCATGCTCAATGATTCAATACTATCGTAAATAGCTTATTTACGACAGTTTTCACCTTATTTATGACTATAAGCTCGGCAACAGACCATGTCGGACAGGCTCCTGGGCGGATTTTAAACAATTAAACTATTTAAACAATCAATCAATTAAACTACTAATTAAATAATTGATCAATTAAAACACTAATAAAACATTAATCAACAATAAAATATTTAATCAACTAACTATATAAATAAACATTTAATCAATTAATAAATTAATTAATCAACTAAGAGAATATTAAAACAACTAATTAAACATATAATCAACTAATAAACCATTTAATCAACTAATTCAACAATAAACCAAACTAAACTACTAATTAAACAAGACAATATTTAATCAAGTAATTAATCAAAATAAACTACTAATTAAACTAATTAATCAACTATACCACATAGTTTAATTAATTAACCACATAATTAAACAAAAAATAGGGTTTCGGGGTGGGGATGAGGGAGGCAGCGCCAGTGCACGGTTGTGAAGAGAAGCAGCATATGTTGTCTATCTTACCAAATATACTTGTTCTATATCACAATCTATCTAGTCTATTAAATATACTTCAAATATATATGTTAGTGTATCAGGTCCTGCCAAATATGCTCGAATACGCTCCCCAGTCAAAGCGGTATCATCGCAGACGGTGAGAGTGAAGAAGCTAGGGTAGTAGTATTCGACCCAGTTGTAGTGTCATAGTAATACGATGTTATGAGTGGAGTAGAAACCAAGAAGTATCATACATGGATGATAGGCCTTTGATGCCAAGGTAGTCGAGGTTGAGGTGGGAGTGGTCATGGTTGTGAAGGAGAGCGTTGGTCCAGAATCATCGGTGCAAGCATGCAGACAGATGCACAAGATCATCTTTGTCCTGCCGAAGAACTCACTGCAGGACTGCTAATCAAGGTATGACAAGGGAAACTTGACGTGTATCAACAAGATGACATATTTTTGTTAGTTATGAACTTGCAATTAGGATAATTAATCATGTAATTAATTATAATTAACATGTGTCCTAATGAAGGGACACCTAACCGAAGGATGCGTCCCTGATCGGGGGACACATCTCTTCTAACGGTTGGAGGCCCCCTCTTATGCCCCTCTACTAAGTATAAATATGTGATGATTTTTGAATCAATGACAATCAATAACAATGATTAGAAACCGATCAACTAAGAGGGAAAACACGGTGAGAAAAAGCCTCTAACAGATCTTCTTGTGGCTGTTGCCATTTGGCTAGATGGCCGCTTCTTCAAGCAACCATAGATACGCGAAAAGGGAGGAAAAAGGTTCGGCGACAATGATGTTTTGTTTCGGATTTGTTTTCTGTACCGAAATTTTTTAGTGACTAAATTCTCTTATTCAGTTTAAGTTTTTTTACATTAGCATCAGAGCCAACTTGGTCGCAAAATTTTTTTGGGTTATCGGTTTTATGAAGTGATTTACCGAGCATGTAAAGAAAAGAAGATATCAATTAAGATTTGATTTTGAATATACATTGCCGACAATAAGGGATTTTTGAATCCATAAAAGAAGATGTGGATCTAAGCACGCGTTTAAGAATGAAACGCAGACAGCAAGTGAAAGACGGATCTGGACAAACGAAAAAAAAGAAACAACACAAAAAAATATGAAGTCAGATCCGTTGTTAAGTGCACCGCTGACGCTAACCTCGACGGCGACGAGCTCTGATCAATGTGTGCACCGACAAAGAAAGCAGCAACGGCACCATGGGTAAGGCCGACGAGAACCTCGACGGTGCCGGAGTTTTGGACGGCATGGGGCGCTGCAGCCACGACCGCCCTTCTCTCCCTCTCTATTGACTTCTCTCTGTTGCAGTTGGGGGAGGGAGGAAGAAAGCTTTTTATCTCTTTTTTTGGTGCGGCTATACAGGGAGGAGGTAGGGACAAAATGAACATAGAGTTCCTGTGTTGGCTGGATTGCTGTTTTTATATTAGCAAGCAATAATGGCCACCGTTAGATTAAGATCTCATGATCAGGAATGATGGCAAAGCTGCTGTCCGCAGCCAGGCCAAAGGCCCAGGCAGGAGGAGCTACTGTGTACTTTGGGCTGCCCTTTCGATTTTCTGATTTTTCTATTGTTTGAAAAGGCCGGAGCCCAATAATGGATGAGCAAGATAAGGCATCCTGTGGGCTGCGAATTTGACAAAGCTCAGACGGTTGACTATGAGGCCATGAAGGCTAGTGGTCCAGGCTGGGTCAAAATGGGCCACCTGGGCTGTTATTTTCATTTTTGTTATTTTCAATTTTTTTAAGTAGGCCCGTTCTTTTACTGTTTTGGTCCTCAGACTGTCGGTACCCTGGGTACCATATACTCCTTGGGATTGCAAAGATCTTAAGGGAAAGTCATCTACTTGAATTGAAGACCTTCGGAGGCCCACATGTCAGACATAACCGGACCCGCTTCTCCAACATGGTTAGTCCCATGGTCGCCACGTGTACTATCAAACCGGAGCTACCGCCCACAAGGGGGAAGCTCCGGGCTATGTACTGAAATGGAACCCCCGGACCTAACCCCAGAGCGAGGGAAGCTCCAGAACTGACACGTGTCGGGTAACACCAGACCTATCTGTTCCCCACAGTGTACTCCGATGCTGCCACGTGTCCAACCGTCGGATCTTCAGCCTCTAACCTCCAGAAGACTCCACAACGGCTCTGGATCTTCAAAGGGGAATCATGGACTTCAAGACCCGATCAAGTGTCATTAATACTATATTAATGACACACGATCGGACGACCTTAATTACCAGTAACGGTGCTGTCAAAGCCCATAACTCGGTCACTAAGGGAAATTAAACGTGTTGAATGTGTATCAATATCAGTAACCGCCGGGGCCACATGTCGGGCCAGGCTAACTTGTAACGGCCTGCCCCTGTACTATAAAAGGACAGGCCGACGATACATAGGACACACTCTCCGGAGACACGCTGACTTTACACTCTCAACTGACATACATCCAATACAACACCAACACACCCCCGTGGAGTAGGGTATTACGCTCAGGCGGCCCGAACCACGTAAATCTTCGTGTCTCTTGTGTCACTCGACATCTCACCTTCTGGAATCTCCGCACGCCCATACTGAACCTCAAACTCCTCTAACACTTTAGTAGTGTCGGGAGATCTGCCGGATCAAAACCACCGACAGTTGGCGCGCCATGTAGGGGCTCGGAGATTTCAAGAATGGTGAACTCAGCCGCTGGATCATCCAATGGTCATCCCGCTGTTCAAGCTGTTGGGGGTAATCCCTCCAATATGCAGCCACCAGCAGGAACCACGGTTCCAGCAGGAGTCACACTTCCACCACCGCCGCCTCCACCAGCAAATCAAGCTGGACAATGCGATGGTGCACCAGCATCAATCACTACGTCGGCGAATCTTAACAACCCGGAACACGCGCTTCATGCAGCACGTGCTCTTCTTCAGCGCCCACCAACTCCGGACGCATCCTGGGATGCAGTGGAGCAGTGGAGGGCCGATGTGGATCACTTGGTTGCAGCAGCAGCCGACCGCATCAGCAACCAGGGTCCTCCTCCTTCAGGACGGGCCCCGTCGCAGCGACGGACCTTGTCTGGCAGACTTGGTCCGCACGTTTCCAACAACAGGAGACGTGCTGCATCACAGCAGGTGACGTCATTGCCCTCTGGGGCACGACGCACTCACACGGTATCAAGGCTTTCAACTCATGACCTCCGGGCGGAGCTTGATCGCCGATATCGCCAACAAGACGACCGAGTCCATATTGAGCGTGCTCGTGAAAGACGAGAAGCTCAAAACATTCCTGCTCCTGAAGGAGTAGGAGGAGACTGTTCAGCCCTGGCCATGCATTTGCATATGGTCAGGTGGCCACAGAAGTTCCGGCCTCACCTGCCGGAGAAGTTCGACGGGACCGTTAATCCTGTCGAATTTCTTCAGATTTACTCCACTGTTATCTTGGCAGCTGGAGGAAATGAGGCTGTAATGGCCAATTATTTCCCAGTGGCTTTAACTGGGACCGCCAGGTCCTAGTTTATGACCCTTCCACCCAACTCCATCAGCAGTTGGGAGGAGTTGTGCCGGCAGTTCACCGCCAACTTCGGGAGTTCTTACACCCAACCAGGCACCGAACTGGACGTTTTTGCAGTTGTGCAAAAAGGAGGAGAATCCCTGCGATCATTCATCCAGACATTCTCTCAGGTACGAAACACTATCCATTCTATATCTAGCGCCACTGTCATCGTGGCATTTAGACAGGGAGTGCGGGATAAGAAGATGCTAGAGAAACTGGCGATCAAGGAGATTATCAGTGTCACGGAACTCTTCAGCTTGGCTGACAAATGTGCCAGAGCTGCGGAGGGTCGTGAAATGCATTCCAAACCAACTCCGGAGGATCACAAGAAATCCTCCAAAGGAGAAGCCGCTACCTCCGGGAGTGGCAAGAAGAAGAAAAAGACCAACGGCAAGAAGAAGCCGTCGGCCGGTGCATCCAATGCTACAGCTGCTGCAGCTCCGGGTGGCCGGGGGCCACGCCCCGAGAAGCGACCTCGACCGTCTTCTGAAGATGGTGGCAAACCCAAGGTGTGGTGTCCAATTCACAAAACGGACAGCCATAGTTTGGAAGACTACCGGGAGGTCCAAAACCTTGCCGAGCGCTACAACAAGCGCCGGGAAGAAGCTCCTTTCCTACAGAGGGAAGGAAAACAAAAAGTTGACAAAGCTTCAGCTGAAGAGGAGTTAGGTTTTCAGGATCCCAAAAAGGTCCTGAAGGCCGTCTACACCTCCATCGACGACGATTCCAATGTCTCTAACAACGAGCATCGGAAGACCATGAACACCATTTTTGGTGGATCATGGGACATCACCTCCCGCCGCGTCATCAAGACTATGTGTCGGGACATGGCTACTGTAGCTCCTACAGCCAGGGCGGAGCCTCATCGGAAGTGGATGGACACAGCCATAACTTTTGATGCTTCAAACTACCCTCGAAGCATGGTTGGAGCAGGTCAGCTACCTTTGATGGTATCTCCTACCATCAATAACATCCAGCTCCACCATGTCATGGTAGACGGGGGTTCGGGGCTCAACCTCATAAGCTTTGAAGCTATTACCAAGCTTCAGCTTCGACCTTCGGATCTCCACCCCTCCCGACCTTTCTCCGGAGTAGGTCCGGGAGCCACTACCCCACTCGGAGCTATTACCCTCCCCGTTACCTTCGTGACCCGGGAGAAGTATCGCACCGAGAAGTTGGTATTTGACGTTGCTCAGATCAACTTACCCTTCAATGCCATCTTGGGTAGGCCTACCTTGTACAAATTCATGGTAGCTGCTCATTATGGTTACCTTGTGTTAAAGATGCCAACACCAGTAGGCGTTCTCCGGATCCGCGGAGATCGTACTGCCGGAGTAACTGCTCTGGAAGAACTCCATGCACTTACTACGGTGCAAGAGGAGGACTCCAGGCAGGAGCATGCTCCAAAACCCCCGAGCATTCGTCAGCGAGGCTCGACTTCTGCACCTCGTGTGCAGCCAAGCGGCAACACCGACATTCCCGTCAAAGTTGTCCAAATTAGTTCCGATGCCGCTCAGACCACCCGTATATCGGGGGGATTGAACGACAAATAGGAACTCGCGCTCATCGCTTTCCTCTGGGCTAATGTCGACGTGTTTGCCTGGAAACCGTCACAAATGCCTGGGATCCCCAGGGAAGTGATTGAGCACAATCTGAAGATCTACCCCGACGCCCGGCCTATGCATCAGAAGCCTCGGAGGCAATCCGTAGAGCGACAGAACTTCATTCGACAAGAAGTGAAGAAGTTGCTCGAAGCTGGATTCATCCGAGAAGTCTTCCATCCAAAATGGCTGGCAAACCCAATCGTTTTGCCCAAGGCCGGTGGGAAGCTTCGGATGTGTATCGACTACACAACACTAAATAAGGCATGTCCAAAAGATCCATTCCCATTACCTTGTATAGATCAGATAGTGGATTCCACCTCCGGGTGTGAATTACTGTGTTTCCTAGACGCATATTCTGGGTATCATCAAATCAGAATGTCTAGGGAAGATGAAGAGCATACCACTTTCATCACAGTAGATGGATTGTACTGTTATACAGCCATGCCATTTGGTCTCAAGAATGCAGCTTCAACCTTTGTACGAGCTATGTACAAAACATTTGAATAACTCATTAGAGACATAGTGGAAGTGTACGTCGACGACATCGTGGTCAAGGTCAAGAACAAGGAGTCACTCTTTGACACCTTGCAGGCTGTCTTCGACAAGCTGCGGGTCACCCGCACAAAGCTAAATCCAGACAAGTGTGTCTTCGGGGTTAGCTCCGGAAAACTTCTTGGTTTCCTGGTAAGTCACCGTGGCATAGAAGCTAATCCGGCGAAGATCAAAGCCATTGAAGACATGCGGCCACCAGCCCACATCAAAGATGTCCAAAAGCTAACTGGATGTCTAGCAGCCCTCAGCCAGTTCATTTCAAGACTGACGGAACGGGCACTCCCCTTCTTCAAGTTATTAAGGAAGTCCGGACCATTCCAATGGTCTGAAGAAGCAGAAAAGGCGTTCCAGGAGCTAAAACAGCTCCTCACCACCCTACCAATTCTGGTAGCTCCGAACCCTGGTGAGCCTTTGCTGCTTTACATTTCAGCCACTCACGAAGTCGTCAGTATGGTCCTGGTTGCGGAGAGACCAGAACCATCCCATACTCAGGAGTCCAGACCCCTTCGGGAAGGTCTGGAGGTTCCTGAAAGCGAGTCTGGGTCCCAGCTCCCAGACTTGAATCCACAAGAAGTTACTTCAGAAGACCCAGACCCCTCCGGGATGGTCCAGGTCGCTTCTGAAGAAGCTCCGGGTTCCTCCAACAAGAACCCGGAAGTCCCCGAAGAAAATCTGGACCCCTCCGGGAGGATCCGGATCAATGAAGAGGAAGCTCCGGGCCCCTCCGGGAGGGTCCGGACCATCCAACGCCCAATGTAATTCATTAGTGAAGTACTTCATGACGCCAAGACTCGATACCTAGAGGTGCATAAGCTGCTCTATGCAGTTCTTATTGCCTCCTGGAAGTTTCGCCATTATTTCCAAGCTCACAAGACCTCAGTGGTGACTTCTTACCCACTTCGAGCAATCTTGCATAATCCCAACTCAACTGGGAATATTGCAAAGTGGGCAGCAGAATTTGCTGAATTCGATCTCGAATTCATTTCAAGGCAAGCAATCAAGAGTCAAGCATTGGCAGACTTCATGACGGAATGGACCCCCTCTCCATCAAACCCTGGGGGCTCCAGCGAGCAGAAGCCAGAACACAAGGCTCCGGTCTTCGCCGAGCCTCACTGGACCCTCTACTTCGACGGCTCCATGCAAAAGCAGGGGGCCGGAGCTGGAATCCTTCTCCTCGCACCAACCGGAGAGAAGGTAAAATACATGGTACACCTTGACTTCAAGGCGACCAGCAACGTGGCGGAATATGAAGCACTCATTTACGGACTAAGGGTGGCACTATCATATGGTGTCAAGCAACTGCTGGTCAAGGGAGATTCACAGCTCATCATTAAGCAAGTGAAGGGTGAATGCTCCTGCAACAATCTCCAGCTAGCTGCTTATCTCCTTGAAGTCTAGAGGCTTCAGAAGGACTTCGAAGTCCTAGATCTCCACCATGTCCAGCGTGCCCACAACGCATAAGCTGACGAACACTCGACGAAAGCGTCAACCGGAGCTCCAACTCCTGACGGAACTTTTGTCCGGAGGTTGTCAAAACCAACAGCTCAGCCTGCCGAATTGAGCGAAGGGGGCGAGATCAGCATCCCGAAGCTGACGGTCCCGACGGCCCTGTTACTATGGCAGCCATCAAGGGTCGTAGGTGCTGCCGGAAGCTCCGAGCAACCCAACACGCAAGACTCAAATGCTCAAGTTAGTTCCGATGCATGGATCTCGGAGATCCGGAACTACTTGAAAGACAACATCCTTCCTGACGATGATGTATCCGCTGACCGGGTAGTCAGATTGGCTAAAAGATACACGTTGGTAGAAGGGGATCTCTACCGAATCGGTGCCAATGGCATCCTAATGCGGTGCATCACAAGGGAAGAAGGCTGCGAGCTCCTCGCAGAAATCCATGGAGGCGAGTGTGGGAACCACGCGTCTTCCCGCACGCTGGTTGGTAAAGCCTTTAGGCATGGCTTCTACTTCCCTATAGCACTCTAGGATGCAACTGAGCTGGTGAAGAAATGCGAAGCATGTCAATTTCATGCAAAGCAAATTCACACACCAGCTCAGCCCCTACAAATGATACCTCTGTAAGGATCGAAACGCCCAAGAGTGGGGGTGAATTGGGCTTTCTTTCAAATTTTAAGGTAATTAAAAACTAACGACTTAAAGCCCAATTCCCAATGCGATTAATCTATGCAATCAATGTAAATTTAAGTTGCGGAAAGAAGATTGCATATATGTAAAAAGGAGGGAGAGGGATGCAAACGCTCAAAGGACACGGAGACACGGAGTTTATCCTGTGGTTCGGCAAGATCACAAGGATCTTCCTACATCCACGTTGTGGCACCCACCGAAGGGTTTTGCCACTCCCAAGGTACCGAGACAAGGGGGTCTTCACTATTCTTCTCCGTTCGCCAACCTCGGCAAGGTGGAGCTCAAGCCTTGTACACTTTGAATCCTCCGGCCTTTTACAATCCTCTTGGCAAGCTCCGGAAGTCTCTCTTAGTTACACACACCAAGGGACACTCCCTTACGGCTCTCACTACACTAGAGATTCCAATCACCAAGAATGGAGGCACACAAGCACTATCTCTAGCTAGTTCTAGCCTATCTCTTGGTGTACAAATGGTGAAAAATGATATGGAAGTGGTAGCCCTATGTCTTGAATGCTTTAGAATGTGTAGAGTATGTCTGGGCTTCAAGTCTTTTCGATTTGGCAGGTTGAAGGGGTATAAATAGCCAGCCTCCACGAAATAGCCGTTGGAAAAGTAGGCTGACATCACTGCTCTACGAACACCAGATGATCCGATGTCTCCCCTTCAGTTATCATCGGTCAAAGCCAAATTAGCTGATGTCACTGTATCATATATGACTGTTGTTAGACCGATGTTGCCCTTGTCTTCTCATCGGATGATCCGGTGGCTCTTCCTCCAGAATTTGCTTGATCTTGATGCTTACTGGAGTGATCGACCGATGTGTGTGATTCTGTACATCGGATGATCCGGTGCTTCACTTGGTCCAATGGTATTGCAAACTATACTAATGGACCGATGTCACTGAGCCACTCACATCGGATGATCCGGTGAGTGCTTTGCTCTGAGGTCTTCTTCTTCTGTTGACACAACTCGACCGATGTAGTCAACTTAGAAATCATCGGATGATCCGGTGTGTTCAACTTGTTGACTTGGAGCTGTTTTGAGTTGTTCTTTTGGAATTTGAAATTGTGACCTCTTTGACATTTGTTTGAAATGTTGTTCTGATAGTCTTCAAGCATTGAGTGATGTCAAGTTAGAGCTTTCACTTCTTGTCTTCATATGATTCGATTTGATCTCATTAGTTGATTTTATATGGGTCTCCAATGCCATTTTGATTTCATTTGATTGAGTGATTATTGGGACCTTGCATTCACAAATTCATTAGTAATATCGAATGGTTGTCATTAATCACGGAAACCGTACCTCATGGGGCCTAGATGCTTTCAATCTGCCCCTTTTTGGTGATTGATGACAACACAATAATTTAAGGTGCAATAGTAATGAATTTGATGGTACAATACTCAAGTAGATATGCAATGAATACAAGATAAGATACATCGAGCTTGTAGAAATCAAATGAAATTAATGGCGCGAAAAGCTCAATCGATTAATACCATAAGCAAATGACACAAGTGGAAAAGTGCTTAAATAATATTACAAAAGTACTCAAGCACACAAGAATACAAAGAATAAACTCCCCTTGAGACTGAGATACAACTCCCCCTGACTCCTCTACCTCTTCTCCCCCTTTGGCATCAAGACACCAAAAAGGGATCCGAGAGCCTACGGACCCTGAGAGCTAGGCGCGATGACGAACTGGTCACCATCGCTATCGTCGGAGCTGGAGTCGCCGGTCGCAGGAGCTGGAGCGGAGGGAGCTGGGGGGTCCGCTGTCGGTGCTGGAGAGGAGGTAGCAGGTACAGGAGGCGCCGGTGGAGCTGGAGCTGGAGGAAGCGGAGCACTGACCACAGATGCTGGCGTCTGCTGGAACAGAGTTGTCGCCGGCAGAGGAGAGTGGATCGGTGCGCTGGGTGCCAGAAGAGGTGACATGCTGAAAGAAGGAATCGGAGTAGCAGGCACCTGAGCTACACCTGGAGCCAGTCCAAGTCCAGGCTGCTGTGGACGAAGGGCGATCCCAGTCTGAGTGTATAGGTTGGTGATCAACCCTAGGATCCCCATCATAGCCTGCTGAGTCTGCTGCTGCTGGTCGAGGGTACGTCGGTGCATCTAATCAACAAGGTTCGTGAACCGGTCCGTATCCTCTCGCCTCTGTTGGGCGATCTCCAGCTGAAGCTCCTGCTGCTGCCTCTGAAGCTGTGCCAGGTGAGCAGCCTGCTCTGCCCTGGCCTGCTCAGCTGCGAGCCTGTCCTGGCGCTGCTGCTCTATCATCTGCTGAAGAAGTGTCGACAGCTCTGACGGTTGTGACACCTGCGCCTCGGACACAGGGGGTGGTGTCGGTGATGGAGCAGCTGATCCTCCTGCCTCTGCGTCGTGCTGCCTCGGTGAGGGTGGAGGAGGAGGGAAGTACTCCTCGACACTCTCGTTTGTGTCGCTCTCGGACCAGACGTGATGCAGGTCTCCTCCTTGAGCCTCTGCCTCAGCTAGACGCTCATCCTCTTTCTCCAAGTTCGACCAATCTTCCTCGGACAGCATCGCCCTGACCTGACGCTCAACAGGGCGGCCAAGGCGGCGGTCCCCTGGAGCTGGAGCTTAGTAGTGACTGAAGCGCGGGAGACTTTCATCCGTGAGAAAACTGTCTCGTACTACAGTCCCGTCAGCAGACACCATGTAGCATAGGTAGCTGATCCAGTGCCCATAGACGAGCTGCCTCATCATCCCCACTCCATCTGTAATCACATCCTCCATCTCGCAGAAAATGACGTCAACTATGTCAAAATCCATCCCGTTCATGATGTAGAACAGGATCGTCTGCTGGAGGCCGGTGAACCCCTCAAGATAGCCGGACCTCGGCAGGAGAGAGCGACGCAGGGCAAGGTGCACCGTGCGCGCTGCTGGGGTCAACAGAGCCGGTACCCTCGGCTGGTCTGGAGAGAATGTAGGTCCAAACAATGATCTGATCTCCTCCAGAGCAGGAGCCACTCCTCCAGTGAGCGGCCTCCTTGGTGGATCTGCCTGTCCATAGACCTTCTCATGGACGCAAGTGTCGTGCAGGTCCACTCCAAGAAGCTGAGCCACTATCTCTCTTGACAGATGATGATGCTGATCCATGAACATAAAGTCAATTGACCTCCGGCCCTCAGAAATTTAGAGGTTAGCGTAGAACACGCGTACCCACTCCTCCACATATGCACTCCTGTCGTAAGAAAGCAGCTGCACTAGGCCTATGTACCTCTCAAAATATGGCCTGATCTCTATCTCTGCTGCCACTTCCAGCTGATTCCAATCCATGTAGTTGTGTTGGAACAGCTTGTGACCTCGGCGTCTGTATGTTTCATAGAGTGACGCCTGAGTCAGTGTCCAGAACCTGTCATCAACCAAAGTCTCTCGAGATGCGGGTACCACTCCTCCAGTAACAGGTTCCACCTGAGCTTCCGAAGCTGCTTTGCCTTCAGCTTCCTGTAGTCCGTGAGACGGACTCCCTCACCGACACAGACTGCCATGTCCATCTGGTAGATGGCCCTCTCGGCCTCTCTGTCCTCACGACGGTCGGCTGCCGTCGGTCTCGGACGTGGAACTGCAGGGGAGTGTCCCCCACGGGTCCGGGCTGAACGCCGGCGGACGAGAGGCGCTTCAGGCTCTTTTTCGGCGTCTGAATCATCGATCACGGGAGGCTGTCTGGAACGAGCCTCGCAGATCCTCAGGGACCCTCCTCGGCCACGCTCACGCTCCTCGGCGGCGCGAGCGGCCATCAACACCTTCTTTTCCTCTTTGGACAGCTTCTGCTTCTTCGCGGCAGGCTCCGCGATGGCCTTGCCCTTGTTCTTCTTGTCACGAGCCATTGCGACATGGCAAAGCGCGTGAACGAAGTCGACGATGCACGGAACGGCAACACGAAGGTTGACGCGGCCGGCAAACCCTAACGGCGACGAGGGGACGGCAACCGTAGAGGGTGGCACATGTTGATGGTGGAGAGGGCGGTGTGTGCGTGGGGCGGCTGTGGCGGTGGAGAGAGGCGGCGGCAGCGCTTGGGTGGCAATGGTTCTGCAGATGGCGGCGGCGGCGCGGCTGATGGGAGCGGGAGGTGGCGACGTCTAGGGCGGCGGCGGCGCGAGGTTGCGGCGGCGGCGGCGGCAGCCGGATGTCGGCGGCGGCGGCCGGAGGGAGAGGCGGCGGCGCTGCGGTCGGCGGACGGCGGACGGCGTGGTCGGGGGCGGTGACGGCACGGGTGTGGGTGCACGAGAGAGCAAAGCGTCGGGGAGAGAGAAAGGCCAGCGGCGCACGAGTTTAAATAGTGGGTCCAAAACCCTAGCCAAAATTTTAACACCGGATGGACCGATGTTAGAAGATGGAAGCATCGGTCGAATGCCGTAGTAAGGATATTAAAAAATTGTTGTTGACATCGGATGGACCGACGTTTAGGGTTTGGATCATCGGTCGAATGGCACAGTAAGGGTGTTCAAAAGAGTGATGTTGACACCGGATGGTCCGACGTGGGAGTAAGTAACATCGGCAGAATTGATCACAGCTCCAGAATAGAGAACACCGGATGGACCGATGTTTTTCAGAATGAACTCATCGAATCATTTGAGGTTCTGACTGAACTGACCCTTGAAGATTGAACACCTATTGGACCGATGAGGGATAGACCTAGGCATCGGATAATCCGATGACGATAGAACAATAAAATCCCATATATGTCCTTTGACCAAACAGACAAGCAAAGAGAAACACATGTCTTAGGACATTTTGGGCAACCCCTTACCCCTCAAAAAGGCTAATATGCCAATAGCTTGGCTAAACCTTAAAGCAAATGGAACACCGAGAAAAATGGAGGAAAATACCCAAATAAAATGTAAGGCCCATGTTTTGTGAGGTAGAGTATGAAGACTTCTATCTCTTTGAAGCATGTTCCTCTAGGCACTAATGTACCTAACATTTTGTTCTTTCCACCTTATATGAGTTGAGATATTGCATTTCAAACAAGTCTCTTTCTCATGAGGTGGTTTCCCCTTTGTGACAATCTACCGTATGCAATGCCAAACAAATTATAGCGCAAGAAATAGTAAGTCTATATGGCAGGCATCATGCAAGACATAAAGTAATTCTATCTTGCCAAGTTTAAACCTTCCAAAGGCTTCCTCAGGGAAAACTATTTCTAGCTCGCCCCTATCTTTTGGGAGTTAGACAAGACCTATATGATATGTGTCGACTGTTGGAGTCGGCAGATCCCCTGACACTATGAAAGTGTTTGAAGGAGTTTGTGGTTCGGTTTGGGCGCGCGGAGATCTAAGAAAGTGAAATGCGGTTTGGACGTGAATGACACAGTGGTTTACGTGGTTCGGGCCGCCTGAGCGTAATACCCTACTCCACGGGTGTGTATGTATGTTGTATTCGCTTGTGAGCTTCCAAGTGTTCGAGAGTTCCCTCCTCGTGTATCGGCGGTTTGTCCTTTTATAGTACAAGGACAAACCGTTACAAGTCAGCCTGGCCCGACATGTGGCCCTGGCGGTTATTGGCATTGATACACAAGATTAATTGTTGTTAATGACCCTGTAACGGCTCCGACAGTGCCGTTACAGGTGTTAAGATCATCCGATTAAATATCATTAATGTGGAATTAATGATAATTAATCGGGTCTTGAAGTCCGCGGCTGTCCTTTGGAGATCCGGAGCCGTTACAACGTCTCCTGGGGGTTTAAAGTGGCTAGCTCCGACGTATGGACACGTGGCAGCTCCGGAGCTTGCTCATGGGAAGCGGGAAGCTCCGGGGCGGTTTGCTACGTGTCAGGTCCGGAGCTTCTCTCGGTCAGGGGCTACCTCCGGAGGTGCCGTTTCAGTACTTGGCCCGGAGCTTCACCCTTGCGGGTAATAGCTCTGGTCTGACAGTACACGTGGCAACCTAGAGGTTAACCATGTTGGAGAAGCGGGTCCGGTCACGTCTGGCGAGTGGGCCCCCGAGGGTCTTCAATTTGAGTAGATGTCCTTCCCTTGAGATCTTTGTAACCTCAGGGGGTGTATGGTTTTTAGGGTACCGACAGTGGCCCCCTGGACCTACCTCCGGGGAAGGCCAACGGGATGAAGTCATTCCGCTGGAGGTGGGTCCATACTTGCGACTCTTGAACTGGGTCTTCAAGGGTTTTCGGAGGTGCCTTTGGCGGGGCTTTATGGTTGAGTCCCGACGCGTGGCGCACCTCAGGCGGCAGATAAGATCTTTGACGTGCGGATCTCTCGCAATTGAAGGTCGTCGGTTCCCGATACGAAAACCGTATCGGTTCCGCGCGCCTTGTCAGCCCGCCGTCTTTGGGTTTCCCGCCTCGTGATGACAACTGTTCGCCTGGGTAAGAGCCTCGACTTGATCGTCGGGGTGGTCCCGGGCCCTCTTGTCATCGGCTGGGTTGAATTCTTGAGTAGTATGCTTGATTCCCCTGCAGTTTCCATCCAAGCGTTGCGAGGGCTTACTTAAGAAGGAAAGCGCACCGTCGGGAGTTCTTTACGCTTTCCATCTGTTCTTGCGCTCAAACCCCCAACTCGTGCTTTGCTTCTCTTCTCTCGCCTAGCTGTGCTGCGATGGAGTTGGGTCTGCGTGAGAGTCGTTTGAAGACGGAGAGCGATCTGAAGAAGGTCCGAGCCCTCATGGGGTGGTCGTCGGACTTCTTCAACCGTTCAATCCGCACCGGCGGGGAGCTTCCCTTTAAAAAGGAGCACTCCGGCGAAATGGTATATTTTTCATCGTATGCCATGGTGGGGCTGATCCCACCATTTTCTTCCTTCTTTTTGATGCTGCTGGACTTCTATGGTCTGCAGCTATACCACCTTGGCCCTCACTCCCTCCTCCTTGTGTCCATCTTTGTCCACTTCTGCGAGATGTGGGTGGGCATCCCTCCCTGCATCGAGCTCTTCCGCACTTTCTTCACCGTCCAAACCACCGGCCGAAGTGACGAGTACCTTGGCTTCTACTACTTTGTGAAGCGCAAGAAGTGCCAGTTCAAGTACCTCCGGTCGTTCCCTTCCGGGAAGTGGGATGACTGGAAGAAAGATTGGGTAGTCGTCCGGGTGGAGGAGCACGAGCGGTTGGAGCTGCCAGAAGGTCTGCCCGGCATTGACACGTCGGTGTGGAGCGAAGTTCCGGTGCTGGCGGCAGCCTTCGACCCCATCCTGTCCAGGATCCGCCAATGTGTGGAGGGAGGACTGACTCCCCAGGCGGTGTTCTACAACTTCCTGTCCAACAGGTGGGCACCGCTAAAGAGGAGGGAGAAGCTCGCCTGGGCCCTCAACAGCGTGATGGACGAAGACCGGATCGAGACCGGGTTGAAGTCCAGCATGGTGGGGAAGTCCTTGGAGTTTCACCTCAAGAAATTCCAGCACGGCATCGATGTAGACGGAGAGTACCTGACTCCGCCACCGGCTTTCCTCCCTTTGAACGCGGAAGTTGAGTTCAGCAGGGAGCTCCGGCGGAGGATGCCCGCGCTTGACGACCTTGGCGTCGTCGAGAGAAGATCGACCGCCCGGTTGGCGATCCCCGGGTTGTCGGAAGGCGGCTCCGCCCCTGTCTCTCAGCCAAGAGCTGAAGTCACCGGCAAAGGCAAGGAGCTGGCGGAGGAGCCGGAGAGCCGGAAGAGGAAGCTGCGACATGCTGACGGAAGGTCCGTCGGGCTTGCTACTTCCCCGCCAGTTCCCCGTCCTCAGGAAGGAAGATCCTCCGCCGCTGTAACGTCTGTCCCCGTGGTGGGGTCTTTTCGAAGCGCTACTGTTCCGGCGGTGGGATCCTCCCGGAGTGCAGCTGTCCCTGTGATGGGTCCCTCCGGAGGTGCCAGTTCCGGACAGGCGACTCCGGTTCGAGAAGCAGTGAGGGCCTCCAGGTCTAGGAGTTCCTCCCGGTCAAGGAGAGCTCCGACCCGGGAAACGCCCGTGGCTGCGGCAAGTCCTGGGAGTCCTCCCGGAGCTCCTACACCGGATGTGGCCAGCCCGGAACGTCCGGGAAAGAGGTTCCGCGCAAGCTGGTGCGTGAGCCTCCAAAGGTAATTTTTCTTGCTTACCTCAATTAACTTTTAATTATAGCATCTGTTTGCTCATTTTCTTCATTCTTCATCTGCAGCGTTCCCAAGAAGGGGAGTGAAGCTCCGCCCTCAGCCACAGTGTCTGAGGCTATGAGGGCTTCTGCTCCAGCTCCGGTGCCGCCCCAGGCGGAGGCTGCGACAGCTCCGGCGCCGGCTGTCGTGGTCATGGACCTCGACTCGTCCCCAGAAGTTCTCGTGGTAGCGCCGGACCACGGGATTGAAGATGCGCCAGCGGCACCCGCTCCGGAGGTTGAAGCTCCGGGCCCCTGTGCTGCAGAAGTAGATGCTCCGGCTGTCGAGCCGGAGGAAGTAGCGGTCCCGGCTTCAGAGCCGGAAAGTGCTGAAGCCCCGGCGGTTGAGCCGGAGGTAGCTGAAGCCCCGGCGTGCGAGCCGGAAGTTGAAGTGGTTCCGGCAATTGAGCCGGTTACTTCTGAAGCTCCGGTCGCAGGGCCGGTAGTTACTGGAGCGCCGGCTGCAGAGCCGGTGGTGGCGGAGGCGCCGGCTGTAGAGCCGGTGGTTGAAGAGGCGAGGGAGCTTGAGCTTCCCTCAGAAGAAGGGTCCCGGCCGGAGCCATTGGAGGCGACGACGTCAATGGTACCCGTGGCGGAGCCAGAGTGCCTGGACGAAGTCATCGGCCCCCAGCCTGAGGGGGCGAATGAGGATTTGGTGGCGGGACCTTCTTCAGTGGCGACTGAGGCCATCCCGGAGGAGGGCCCTAGTGCCTTGGAAGCTCGGGGTTCCGCTCTCGCAGAGTGGGACCCAATTTTTGTAAATGAAGACCCGCTGGAACCAGCGGAGGAGACCCCAGAAGGTCCGGAGCCCATCTCGCTGTCGATGTCCATCGACAACGCTTGCTCCAGTCTGCGCCAAGTCCAACTAGCCTTCTTCCACGACAGCAAGGTTCTTGAAGAGGAGCGCCAAATCCTTAGGAGGTGGCGTAATAGACTCCAATTCGAGACCAAGCTGGCGCAGTCGAGGATTGCTGAGGACAAGGAATGGATCAAGCGGGAGAAGGTCCGCCTGGAGCTCTGGGGTGAGATGCTGGACGAGAGGGAGAGCATGACTCACAACCTCGACGCCCAATCCCGGGAGTACCATGACCAAGCTAAGGCTGCCAATGATGCGGCCAACGCTCGGTTCGATCAACTCGAAGCCATCAGTACCGCACTCATCAAGCGCCGAGAGGCACTTGAGGGAAGGGAAAAGCGGCTCGAGGATGAGGAGCAAAAACTCCTGGAACTACGGGACGACGTCTTGCGACGTGAAGAAGAGCTCGCCGAGAAGACAGCTCTGGCGGACAAGGGCCTCGAGGAGCGCGCTAAAAAATTGGAAGAGCGCTGCCTCGAGGAGGAGGAGAAGACCTGGGTGCGAGGGCAGGAACTCTACGAGTATGAGTTTGCCCTCGTCGCCCGGGAGAAGAAAATAGAGGCTAGGGAGAAAGACCTGGTCGACCGCCAGAACAAGATCCACCTCCGGGAGGAGGAGCTCGGAAGACTCGAAAAGCGGGTTGCTGCGAAGATTCAGCAAAACGCCAAAGAAGTTGAGCGCCTCTCCCGCGAGAACTCGGAGCTGGCGGCGGCCCGGAGGTCCTTGGAAGAGATGAAGGGCCTGAGGAAGACGGACTCCCTACAAATTTGGGAGTTCCTGAGCAAGGCCGACGATGCGCTGGCTCCTATGGGTTTCAGCCCCGTGCTTCCGGATGACCCGGAGCCGGAGCCGGACCTTGCATTGCAGGCGTTGAACGCTGCGGGTGGCAAGCTTTCCAAGGTGGGCGACGTCATCGCGGACCAGCTTGAGGTCGAGGGGCAATCCCTGGCTAGAAACGTCACAGAGTATGTGTTGACGTGTTACACTAGCCGGAACCCTCGATTCCCTCTGGACCCGGTGCTTGAAGGCCCCGTTGAAGGAGAAGGCGAAGCTACCCGAGCCAGCGTGTCGGAGGTCGCCCAGAAGGTCGCTGAGTTCTTCCATAGGGTCTAGGACTATCTTTCTTAGCCTTTATTTGTATCTTCTCTTCTTCCTCAATTTTGTAATCCTTTGTCCCCAGATGTAATCTCTGGTCTTCAAATGAAATGAAATCCCCAATTTTTCGTGAATTTCATTTCTTGTCTTCAACATCTTTGTCTTCACTTGGCCCCCTGGTAGATGTGCACAATTTGATTGTGGACATGTACCAAAAGGATGTTGAGTTTTGTTGAAGACAAATTTGCTTCGAACTCGTGTAGTTTAGGTCCGAAATTTTCGATAGTGAAGGTCCCTTGAAGTCGTTGGAGCTTAGAAGCTCCGGCATTGTCCCTCATCGGAGCTTAGTAGCTCCGGCAGGAGCCTCTACCAACACGTTGAGTATCGATAGTTAATACTTCAAGGTGTCGGAGCTTAGTAGCTCCGGCAATAACCCTTGCCACGCCTGGCTTGCTGGCAACAGACTCTAGTGATAGAGTCTTCTCACCATCTTTTAGTTAACGCCAGTGGGAGTCGGAGCTTGGTTAACTCCGGTTTTTCTCCATCAATATCATTTTTATTTTTCCTGCACACTTAAGCCAAGAAAAACAGTAAAATTCGTTCCTTATCTATAACTTCGTCGCGGCTTACGGTTCTCAAGAGAATTTCAAGTTGAACACGATTTTTAGTATAATTGGATGAATTATCTTTTCTTTTAGATTCAATTGTCCATGGACCCGCCTTACTTTGGCCTGCCGGGATATAGGTAGAGTGGCGTACTTAGGGTGCTTGACCAGGCTAAGTCGATAGCGCACTTCGGCCCTAGAATGGCTTGGCGACTTTCAGGCGAGTTGACCACAGACGATATTTAAATCTAAAAAATCTGACAATTCAACTCAAATTGTACATAAACCGGTTAAACCAGAACTTCTTAAGAATTGCACGTTTCTGTTATAGACAAGAAAGAGAAAAATAAAAATGTCGAGCCTTATGCAAAAATGAATGCACGTGGAGTCTATTTCACATGAAGATGTCTTTCATTATAGGTCCGGGGTACAGGGGAAACAAGTACACTCTTAGGGTACGAAACCAGGCTAAGTGTGTTCGGTTTCTCGTTTAACCCAGGGTAACTAGCTACACTTCTAGTCCGGAGACTGTATCAAGTGTTGCATGAGCTTTCCAAACCTTTCGGGAAAGGTCCGGCTGCTCTCCCGGAGGAACTACCCGACTCTGTACAATGACTCTATAACATACACTTCAAGTTACTTAAGACTCACCTCCGTGGAATTAAGTGTAGAACTTACGGAGGTGCTCGATATTCCAAGGATTTGGGAGAGGTGTCCCATCCTCGGCAGCCAAGCGAACGCTTCCGGGACGGGATACTTTGATCACTCGGAAGGGTCCTTCCCAGCCGGGGGAGAGTTTGTTTTGCCCTTCTCTGGATAGTATTCTCTGTAGCACCAGATCGCCTTCCTCGAGCTGTCGGTTGTGTACATGCCGCTGATGATAGCGCCGTAGAGCTTGGCGATATCGGGCGTTCCGAACAGCTGCTTGGCACCTTCCCTCCTCGAGGAGGTCTAGGTCTTCACGCCGGAGCTGGTCCTGCGCGGCTTCGTCGAAGGTCCGGACTCGGAGAGAACCCAGGGTGATTTCCGGAGGAAGGATCGCTTCTGCTCCGTACACCAGGAAGAAGGGTGTTTCTCCGGTTGCCCGACTTGGAGAAGTCCTGTTAGCCCATAGAGTGGGCGGAAGCTCTTCGATCCAATTAGCTCCGTGCTTTTTCAAACGCTCATAAGTGCGCGTTTTTAGTCCTTTAAGGATTTCTGCGTTTGCTCTCTCGGCTTGCCCATTGCTTGCAGGATGAGCTACGGAAGCGTAGCAAACTTGTATGCCGAGGTCTTCGCAATATCCTTGAAATGCGGAGCTTGTGAACTGAGTCCCATTATCAGTGATGATCTTGTTTGGGACTCCGAATCTGCTCACGATAGATTGTAGAAAATTGATTGCAGATTGTTTGTTGATCGTCACAACAGGAGTAGCTTCCGGCCACTTGGTGAACTTGTCGATGGCGACATACAGGAACTTGTAACCTCCGACGGCTCTTGGGAAGGGTCCCAAGATGTCCATCCCCCACACAGCGAAAGGCCATGTAGGAGGTATCATTTGTAAGGACTGAGCAGGTGTATGAATTTGCTTTGCATGAAATTGACATGCTTTGCATTTCTTCACTAGCTCAGTAGCATCCTGGAGCGCTGTAGGCCAGTAGAAGCCGTGCCGAAAGGCTTTTCCGACCAGCGTGCGGGAAGACGCGTGGTTCCCACACTCACCTCCATGGATTTCTGCGAGGAGCTCGCAGCCTTCTTCCTTTGTGATGCACCGCATTAGGATGCCGTTGGCACCGCGCCGGTAGAGATCCCCTTCTACCAACGTGTATCTTTTAGCCAATCTGACTACTCGGTCAGCGGATACATCATCGTCAGGAAGGATGTTGTCTTTCAAGTAGTTCCGGATCTCCGAGATCCATGCATCGGAACTGACTTGAGCATTTGAGTCTTGCGTGCTGGGTTGCTCGGAGCTCCCGGCAGCACCTACGACCCTTGATGGCTGCCATGGTAACAGGGCCATCGGGACCGTCAGCTTCGGGATGCTGATCTCGCCCCCTTCGTTCAAGTCGGCAGGCTGAACTGTGGGTTTTGACAACCTCCGGACAAAGGTTCCGTCTGGAGCCGGAGCTCCGGTTGACGCCTTGGTCGAGAGTTCGTCAGCTTCAGCGTTGTGAGCACGCTGGACATGGTGAAGGTCTAGGACTTCGAAGTCCTTCTGAAGCCTCTGGACTTCAAGGAGATAAGCAGCCAGCTGGAGATTATTGCAGGAGCATTCACCCTTCACCTGTTTGATGACAAGTTGTGAATCTCCTTTGACCAGCAACTGTTTGACACCATATGATAGTGCCACCTTCAATCCATATATGAGTGCTTCGTACTCCGCCATGTTGTTGGTTGCCTTGAAGTCAAGGTGCACCATGTATTTTACCTTCTCCCCGGTTGGTGCGAGGAGAAGGATTCCAGCTCCGGCTCCCTGCTTCTGCATGGAGCCGTCGAAGTAAAGGGTCCAGTGAGGCTTAGTGAAGGCCGGAACTTGTGGTTCCTTCTTCTGCTCGCTGGGGCCCCCAGGGTTTAATGGAGAGGGAGTCCATTCTGCCACGAAATCTGCCAATGCTTGACTCTTGATTGCTTGTCTTGGAATGAATTCGAGGTCGAATTCAGCCAGTTCCGCTGCCCACTTTGCTATATTCCCAGTTGAATTGGAATTATGCAGAATCGCTCGAAGTGGATATGAGGTTACCACCGAGACTTTGTGAGCTTGGAAATAGTGTCGAAGCTTCCTTGAAGCAATAAGAACTGCGTAGAGCAGCTTATGCACCTCTAGGTATCGAGTCTTGGCATCATGTAACACTTCACTGATGAAGTATACTGGGCGTTGAATGGTCCGGACCTTCCCGGAGTGGTCCGGAACTTCCTCTTCATTGATCCGGACCCTGTCAGAGGGGTCCAGACTATCTTCGGGGACCTCCGGGTTCTGGGTGGAAGAACCCGGAGCTTCTTCAGGAATGACTTGGATCCTATCGGAAGGATCCAGGTCCTCTGAAGTGGCTTCTTGTGGGCCCAAGTCTGGGAGCTGGGACCCAGACCCGCTTTCAGGAACCTCTGGATCCTCCCAAAGGGATCTAGATTCCTGAGTATTGGGTAGTTCCGGTCTCTCCGCAACCAGAACCATACTGACGACTTCGTCAGCTGCTGAAATGTAAAGCAACAAAGGCTCACCAGGGTTTGGAGCTACCAAGACTGGTAGGGTGGTGAGGAACTGTTTCAGCTCCTGGAATGCCTTCTCTGCTTCTTCGGACCATTGGAATGGTCCTGACTTTCTCAGCAACTTGAAGAAGGGAAGTGCCCTTTCCGCCAGTCTTGAAATGAACCGACTGAGGGCTGCTAGACATCCAGTTAATTTTTGGACGTCTTTGATGCGGGTCGGTGGCCGCATATCTTCAATGGCTTTTATCTTCGCCGGATTAGCCTCTATACCCCGGTGACTTACCAGGAAACCAAGAAGCTTTCCGGAACTAACCCCGAAGACGCACTTGTCTGGGTTTAGCTTCGTGCGGGTGGCCCGCAGCTTGTCAAAGACAGCCTGCAAGGTGTCCAAGAGGGACTCCTTGTTTTTGACTTTGACCACGATGTCATCAACGTACACTTCCACTATGTCTCTGATGAGTTCTTCGAAAGTTTTGTACATTGCTCGTACAAAAGTTGAAGCTGCATTTTTGAGACCAAAAGGCATGGCTGTGTAACAATATAATCCATCCACTGTGATGAATGAAGTATGTTCTTCATCTTCCCTAGACATCCGGATTTGATGATATCCTGAATATGCGTCTAGGAAACACAGTAACTCACACCCGGAGGTGGAATCCACTATCTGGTCTATTCTAGGTAGTGGGAATGGATCTTTTGGACATGCCTTATTTAGTGTGGTGTAGTCGATGCACATCCGAAGTTTCCCGCCGGCTTTAGGCACAACGACTGGGTTTGCCAGCCATTTTGGATGGTAGACTTCTCGGATGAATCCGGCTTCGAGCAACTTCTTCACTTCTTGTCGGATGAAGTTTTGTCGCTCTACAGATTGCTTCCGAGGCTTCTGGTGCACAGGCCGAGCGTCGGGGTAAATCTTCAGATTGTGCTCAATCACTTCCCTGGGGATCCCAGGCATTTGTGACGGTTGCCAGGCAAACACGTCAACGTTAGCCCGGAGGAAAGTGATGAGCGCGAGTTCCTATTTGTCGTTCAAGCCACCCGATATGCGGGTAGTTTGAGTGACATCGGAACCAATTTGGACGACTTTGACGGGAATGTCAGTGTCGCCGCTTGGCTGCACACGGGGTGCAGAGGTCGAGCCTCGTTGACGAATGCTCGGAGGTTGTGGAGCTTGCTTCTGTCTGGAGTCCTCCTCTTGCGCTGTGGTAAGTGCATGGAGTTCCTCCAGAGCAGTTACTCCGGCAGTGCGATCTCCACGGATCCGGAGAACGCCTACTGGTGTCGGCATCTTCAACACCAGGTATCCATAATGAGCAGCTGCCATGAATTTGTACAAGGCAGGTCTACCCAAAATGGCGTTGAATGGTAAGTTGATCTGAGCGACGTCGAAGACCAACTTTTCGGTGCGATACTTCTCCCGGGTCCCGAAGGTAACAGGGAGAGTGATAGCTCCGAGTGGGGTTATGGCCCCCGGACCTACTCCGGAGAAAGGTCGAGAGGGCTGGAGGTCCGAAGGTCGGAGCTGAAGCTTAGTGAAAGCTTCGAAGCTAATGAGATTAAGCCCCGAACCTCCATCTACCAGGACATGATGGAGCTGGATGTTGTTGATGATGGGAGATACCATCAAGGGTAGCTGGCCAGCTCCGACCATGCTTTGAGGACAGTCCAAAGCATCAAAAGTAATGGGTGTGTCCATCCACTTTCGATGTGGCTCCGGTCTAGCTGTAGGAGCTACAGCAGCCATATCCCGTCGCATAGTCTTGATGACACGACGAGAGGTGATGTCCCATGATCCACCAAAGATGGTGTTCATGGTTTTTCGACGCTCGTTGTCGGAGACGTCAGAATCATCGTCGACAGAGGTGTAGACGGCTTTCAAGACCTTTTTGGGGTCTTGAAACCCCAACTCCTCTTCAGCCGGAGCTTCATCGACCTTTTGTTTCCCCTCCCTCTGTCGGAAGGGAGACCCTTCCCGGCGCTTGTGATAGCGCTCGACAAGGTTTTGGACCTCCCGGCAGTCCTCCAGTCTGTGGCTGCCCGTTTTGTGAATGGGGCACCACATCTTGGATTTGCCACCGTCTTCGGAAGACGGTCGAGGTCGCTTCTCGGGGCGTGGCCCCCGGCCACCAGGAGTTGCAGCGGCTGCAACGTTGGATGTACCGGCCGACGGCTTCTTCTTGCCGTTGGTCTTCTTTTTCTTCTTGCCGCTCCCGGAGGTAGCGGCTTCTTCTTTGGAGGATTTTTTATGATCCTCCAGGGCTGGTTTGGAGTGCATTTCACGGCCCTCCGCAGCTCTGGCACATTTGTCAGCCAGGCTGAAGAGCTCCGTGACACTGGTGATCTCTTTGATCGCCAGCTTCTCCAACATCTTCTTGTCTCGTACACCCTGTCTGAATGCTACAATGACAGAAGCGCTTGAGATAGAAGGGATTGTGTTACGTACCTGAGAGAATCTCTGGATGAATGACCGCAAAGATTCTCCTCCTTTTTGCACGACCGCAAAAAGGTCCAGTTCGGTGCCCGGACGGGTGTATGAACTCCCGAAATTGGCGGTGAACTGGCGGCATAGCTCCTCCCAACTGTCGATAGAGTTGGGTGGAAGGCTCATAAACCAGGACCTGGCGGTCCCAGTTAAAGCCACTGGAAAGTAATTGGCCATTACGGCCTCGTTTCCTCCAGCTGCTAAGATCGCAGTGGAGTATATCTGTAGGAATTCTACGGGATTGACAGTCCCGTCGAATTTTTCCGGCAAGTGTGGCCGGAACTTTTGTGGCCATCTAACCATGCGCAGATGCATGGCTAGGGCGGAACAGCCTCCTCCTACTCCTTCCAGAGTAGAAAGGTCTTGAGCATCTCGTCTTTCTCGAGCTCGCTCGATGTGGACACGGCCATCCTGTTGGCGGTATCGGCGATCAAGCTCCGCCCGGAGGTCGTGTGTCGAAAGTCGAGATGCAGTATGGGCACGTCGTGCCCCAGAGGGCAACGACGTCACTTGCTGTGACGCAGCTCTTCTCCGGTTGTTGGAGACATGTGGACCAAGTCTTCCAGACAACGTTCTCGCTGCGACGGGGCCCGCCCTGAAGGAGGTGGACCCTGATTGTTGAGGCGTTCGGCCGCTGCTGCGACCAAATGCTCAATATCAGCTCTCCATTGCTCCATGGCACCTTGAGATGCATCCGGAGGTGGTGGTCGCTGAAGGAGAGCACGCGCTGCATGGAGCGCGTGTTCTGGGTTGTCACGACTTGCCGGTGCAGAATGAGACGCCGGTGCACCATCATGTCGTTCGGCACGTCTTGCCGGAGAAGATGGCGGTGGTGGGAGTGTGACTCCCGCTGGAACTGAGGCTCCCGCCGGTGGTTGCATGTTGGAGGGATTGCCTCCGACAGCCTGAGCAGCAGGTTGCCCGTTGGATGATCCAACCGCAGAATTCACCATTCTTGAAGATCTCAGGCACCCCTACCTGGCGCGCCAACTGTCGACTGTTGGAGTCGGCAGATCCCCTGACACTATGAAAGTGTTTGAAGGAGTTTGTGGTTCGGTTTGGGCGCGCGGAGATCTAAGAAAGTGAAATGCGGTTTGGACGTGAATGACACAGTGGTTTACGTGGTTCGGGCCGCCTGAGCGTAATACCCTACTCCACGGGTGTGTATGTATGTTGTATTCGCTTGTGAGCTTCCAAGTGTTCGAGAGTTCCCTCCTCGTGTATCAGCGGTTTGTCCTTTTATAGTACAAGGACAAACCGTTACAAGTCAGCCTGGCCCGACATGTGGCCCTGGCGGTTATTGGCATTGATACACAAGATTAATTGTTGTTAATGACCCTGTAACGGCTCCGACAGTGCCGTTACAGGTGTTAAGATCATCCGATTAAATATCATTAATGTGGAATTAATGATAATTAATCGGGTCTTGAAGTCCGCGGCTGTCCTTTGGAGATCCGGAGCCGTTACAACGTCTCCTGGGGGTTTAAAGTGGCTAGCTCCGACGTATGGACACGTGGCAGCTCCGGAGCTTGCTCATGGGAAGCGGGAAGCTCCGGGGCGGTTTGCTACGTGTCAGGTCCGGAGCTTCTCTCGGTCAGGGGCTACCTCCGGAGGTGCCGTTTCAGTACTTGGCCCGGAGCTTCACCCTTGCGGGTAATAGCTCTGGTCTGACAGTACACGTGGCAACCTAGAGGTTAACCATGTTGGAGAAGCGGGTCCGGTCACGTCTGGCGAGTGGGCCCCCGAGGGTCTTCAATTTGAGTAGATGTCCTTCCCTTGAGATCTTTGTAACCTCAGGGGGTGTATGGTTTTTAGGGTACCGACAATATGCATCCTTACATGAACATGGCAACTTACATGACGTTAGATGCATCTAGCACATTTAATTCACTTCTAAGTCTAGAAAAAGTTTTCTCATCAAGTGGTTTAGTGAAGATATCCGCCAATTGTTCTTCGGACCTAACACCTTGCAAAGAGATGTCTCCTTTAGCCTCATGATCCCGCAAGAAGTGATGGCGAATATCAATGTGCTTAGTGCGGGAGTGTTGAACAGGGTTTCTAGCTATCTTAACCGCACTTTCATTGTCACAAAGGAGAGGCACACAACAAAATTTAATTCCAAAGTCCAAAAGGGTTTGCTTCATATATAGAATTTGGGCACAACATGCACCGACCGCTATATACTCCGCCTCCGCGGTGGACAAGGCCACGGAATTTTGCTTTTTGCTTGACCAAGATACTAGGGAACGCCCAAGTAAGTGGCACCCACCGGAGGTACTCTTGCGATCCACACGGCATCTGGCAAAGTCCGAATCCGAGTAACCCAAGAGATGGAAACTAGCGTTCTTAGGGTACCACAAACCTACACTTGGAGTATGCTTGAGATACCAAGTATCCTAAAGACCGCCTTACGATGCGATTCTTTAGGTGCCGCTTGAAAGCGAGCACACAAGCACACACTAAAAATGATATCGGGCCTAGATGCGGTAAGATATAACAATGAACCAATCATGGAACGGTAGTGAGATTGATCAATAGGTTTACCGTCCAAGTCCGCATCGAGATGACAATTTGTCGCCATTGGAGTACTTCTTGAGCTACAATCTCCCATCTCAAATTTCTTCAAGAGGTCCTTCGTGTATTTCTCTTGGTAGATGAAGGTCCCCTCTTGAAGTTGCTTGATTTGAAATCCAAGGAAGAAGTTGAGCTCTCCAATCATTGACATCTCGAATTCCCTAGACATCATGGTGCCAAACTCATGGCTAAGAGATTTGTTAGTTGAGCCAAAAATAATATCATCGACATAAATTTGACAAATAAATAAATCCCCGTCGATGTCCTTGGTGAAGAGTGTAGTGTCCACCCTCCCGATCTTGAATCCTTGCATGACCAAGAAATCCCTTAGACGTTCATATCACGCCCTAGGTGCTTGCTTGAGCCCGTAGAGCGCCTTGTGTAACCTATACACATGATTGGGATTCCTCGGATCTTCAAAACCGGGAGGTTGCTCAACATAAACAAGCTTGTTAATATAAACATTAAGAAAGGCACTTTTATCATCCATTTGATAAAGCATTATATTGTGATGCAAAGCAAAGCAAGGAGTATACGAATAGCTTCTAACCGAGCGACCGGAGTGAATGTTTCTCCAAAGTCTAGTCCTTCAACTTGTGAGAAACCCTTGGCCACAAGTCTTGCCTTGTTGCGGACCACAACGCCATTCTCGTCTTGCTTGTTGCGGTACACCCACTTCGTTCCGATGACGTTCTTGTCCTTGGGTCGCTCCTCCAACACCCAAACTTCATTGCGGGTGAAGTTATTGAGTTCTTCTTGCATGGCCATCACCCAATTTGGATCTTGGAGTGCTTCCTCTATATGAGTGGGTTCTACACACGAAACAAACTAGTAGTGCTCACAAAACGAAGCAACATGGCGAGAACGAGTACTTACTCCCCGTGACAGACTTCCAATGATTTGATCAATCGGATGCGCCTTGGAGATGCGTCCATGCCTCATAAGTGATTGTGAAGCACTTGGCGGTGGTGAAGCATCTTGCTCATCTTGTGGTTGGACTTGATCTTGGACTTCTTCTTCTTGTTGTTGATGTTGTGTGGCTTGTGAATCTTGTATTGGCAATGGATCATCTTTTTCTTCTTCTTCATCAACTTGAGGCGCCATGGGGGTGTTGATGTTGGAACTTGATGCTCCCCCTTGATCATGGTTCTCCTCAACTTTGGGCTTGATGTCTGCAATGGTCATGTTCTTCATAGCTTCTCGTAGAGGCTCATCATCTATATCATCATGACCAAAACTCTCCTCTTGGGAGCCATTAGTCTCATCAAACTCAACATCACAACTTTCTTCAACTAACCCGGAGGTTTGGTTGAATACTCGATATGCTTTTGAGTTTGACGCATAACCAAGAAAGATACCAACATCACATCTTCTTTCAAACTTATCGAGCCTTTTCTTGCGGTAGATGTAGCACTTGCACCCGAAGACTCGGAAGTAGGAGATGTTGGGCTTTCTCCCAATGAGGAGCTCATATGGGGTCTTTTGAAGTAGTCGATGAAGATAGACCCTATTAGCGGCATGGCACGTCGTGTTGATTGCTTCGGCCCAAAACTTCTCCGACGTGCCATAGTCATCAAGCATTGCTCTAGCAAGGGTGATGAGAGTCTTGTTCTTCCTTTCAACGACACCATTTTGTTCAGGGGTGTATGTGGCCGAAAACTCATGCTTCACGCCTTCACGATCACACCACTTCCCAATGTTGTAGTTCTTGAACTCGGTGCCGTTGTCACTCCGGACCTTGATGATGGGAAGTTGAAATTCCCTTTGAGCACGTTTAGAAAAGGTCTTGAAGACTTCCGGAGTTTCACCCTTGTCACCTAGAAACAAAGTCCAAGCATATCTAGAATAGTCATCAACAATATCAAGACAATAGAGGTTACCACCAAGACTTTGATATGTGGACGGTCCGAAGAGGTCCATGTGGAGTAGTTCAAGTGGCTTGGAGGTTGACACCATTGTCTTCATTGGGTGGTGTGAAGCAACTTGCTTCCCGGCTTGACAAGCGCTACAAAGCTTGTTCTTCTCAAATGTGACATCCTTCACGCTGGTCACCATCCCAAGCTTGAACGAGTTCTTGAGCTTGCTCATCCCAATGTGAGCAATGCGTCGATGCCATAGCCAACCCAAACTTGTCTTGGTGAAAAGACAAGTGGTCAAGCTAGCATCCTTGTTGGAGAAGTCCACCAAGTAAAGATGTCCATGCCGAAAACCTTTGAAGATTAGTTCTTTGCTTGATTCACTAGTCACTACAACACCATTCTTGTCAAAGGTGCATGTTAGTCCAAGATCACATAGTTGTGCAATGGAAAGCAAATTGAAACTAAGAGAATTAACATAGAGCACATTAGAAATGGACAAATCATGCGAAATAGCAATTTTACATAAACCAATTACCTTCCCCTTTGAGTTGTCACCAAAGGTGACTTGTTCATGATTGTCGGGGTTCTCTATGGAGGTGAACATACCATCATTGCTGGTGATATGTTGAGTGCACCCGCTATCGAGTACCCAATGCTTTCCTCCGGCTTTGTAGTTCACCTACACACATGAAGTTAGTTTTTGAGTTTAGGCACCCAAGCCAACTTAGGTCCTTGTATGTGTGATACAAGTGATTTTGGGACCCAAAGTTGCTTGGGGAGCTTCCCCTTCATGCCCTTAATGTCTTTGCCGATGAACCTTGCCTTCACCTTGCCACCTACTTTGCTCAAGAGATAGTGGTAATCATTGAAAGTAGATTTGTAGTTAGGAGGCAATTTGGGAGAAGGACGGTTGGGAAGAGGACACTCCCTCATGTGATGTCCGGTGACCTCACAATGTTGACAATAGGAACCAACTTCTTTGATGAAGCTCGTCCTAAGCTCCGGTGAGGGCACCTTTCCTTTGTTGAGTACCGGGAAGGATCCAAGTCCTCTCTTGTTGAAACCTTTAGCTTGTTGGTAGAGGATTTCCTTGTGCTTGTCCTCCCCCTTAGAGAGTCTTGCCACACTAGTGCGGAGACTTTCAATCTCGTCCATCAACTCCTTCTCCCTAGGGCTTGCTTTCAATGGCAAAGAATTATCCAAAATATTAGTGGCATGTGAAATAGTTGATACTTTGCCATCAAGGGTTTCCTTTTTCGTGTTTTTCAATTTTAGTTCAATTGCTTCATAAGCAAGGTTAAGCACTTCATGTTCTTGAACCAAGTCATTGTGCTTTCCCAAGAGTGCTAGGTTTGCTAAGTCAAGCTTATGATAGTCAAGCTTGATTTGAGCATTTTCCTCCTCGATTTGCTTGACATGTGATTTGAGCGTGTCATACTCTTTAAGTATTGTTACATACTTGTCATGCAAATCGAGCTTCGTACTCTCAAGCTTAGCGCAAGCTTGTTCAAGTGCCTTAACCTTGCTCTTCTCCCTTTTTATGAGGGCATGGTATTCATTAATCATAGATGCTAATTCATCGGGGAAGAGCTCATCATCATCATCGCTAGAGTCGTCACGTACCTTAGTGTTACTTTTTGCCATGAGGCACATAGAAGGTGGACGAAGAGGTGAGTTATCCTTGTTGACGATGGCAAGGCCCGCCAAGTTTTCTTCATTTTCACTCTCTTCGTCGCTTGACTCTTCATCCGTTATCCACTCATTGGCCTCGCACATGAAGTCTTTTTGAGGCCCTCTTCTGTTCTTTGGAAAGAGCTTGGTCTTCTTGCCTTTGTCAAATTTCTTCTTTCCAAAGGAGCGCTTTGGCTTGACCTCTTCTTCATCTTCATCACTTTCTTCTAGTTTCCGATGCTTTCCCTTGTGGTTGTCCTTCCTCTTGTCCGGTCTTGGACAATCATATGATATTTGGCCTAGATCACCACAATTATAGCATGTCTTGTTTTCATCTTTTCTTGGGAGGAAGGCTTTCTTCTTGGGATCAAAAGAGTATCCCTTCTTTGCGATCTTGGAGTTTAGACGTGTGAATTTCCTCATCATCAACGCAAGCTCATCATCGTCATCTTCGCTTGTTGCTTGCTCTTCTTCACTTGATCTAGGCTCAACCACTTTCTTCTTCTTGGGAGTTGTCTTATTGGTTGAAGCCTTGAGAGCAATGGTTTTTGACGATGACTCCTCCATCATTCCAAGTACGCTCATCTCATGAGCATGAATTTCTCCAATGAGCTCCGAAACTTCAATGTTGTCAAGTGACTCTTTTTGGAGCATTGAATTGATAATGTTGTACTTGGGCTTGGGTAGAAGCATGAGGATCTTGCGGTTGATAAGTCCCTTACCAAGAGAAGCAATGTCAAGTGCGTTAATCTCCTCAATGAGCACATTTAAACGAGAAAACATTTGGTTAACATTCTCGCGAGGAAGCATTTTAAATTCATCATACTTGGATTTAAGCAAGTGATATTTGAGTTCTTTAACACGAGATGAGCCCTCATGTATTTCAATTAAACATGCCCAAATTTCACAAGCTTTCTCCTTACTAGCAATTCTAGCAAATACGTCTTGACTTATACATTCATAGATTGCATTTCTAGCTTTAGCATCCCATTTTAGTTGATCACCAACATAGTCAAGATCTCCAAATCCCGCATGGGTCGCTTCCCAAACTTCGGGAGCAATAGCCTCTAGGTAGGCGCGCATGCGTGCTTTCCAATAGGCAAAGTTCTTGCCCTCGAAGGTAGGAACCGAACCCCCATTCTTGGTCATTTTAGCTCTCTAGCGGTGAAGCTAGAATGATCCAATGAGCAACAAGGCTCTAATACCAATTGTAAGGATCGAAACGCCCAAGAGGGGGGGTGAATTGGGCTTTCTTTCAAATTTTAAGGTAATTAAAAACTAATGACTTAAAGCCCAATTCCCAATGCGATTAATCTATGCAATCAATGTAAATTTAAGTTGCGGAAAGAAGATTGCATAAATGTAAAAAGGAGAGAGAGGGATGCAAACGCTCAAAGGACACGGAGACACGGAGTTTATCCCGTGGTTCGGCAAGATCACAAGGATCTTCCTACATCCATGTTGTGGCACCCACCGAAGGGTTTTGCCACTCCCAAGTCACCGAGACAAGGGGTTCTTCACTATTCTTCTCCGTTCGCCAACCTCGGTAAGGTGGAGCTCAAGCCTTGTACACTTTGAATCCTCCGGGTTTCCACAATCCTCTTGGCAAGCTCCGGAAGTCTCTCTTAGTTACACACACCAAGGGACACTCCCTTATGGCTCTCACTACACTAGAGATTCCAATCACCAAGAATGGAGGCACACAAGCACTATCTCTAGCTAGTTATAGCCTATCTCTTGGTGTACAAATGGTGAAAAATGATATGGAAGTGGTAGCTCTATGTCTTGAATGCTTTAGAATGTGTAGAGTATGTCTGGGCTTCAAGTCTTTTCGATTTGGCAGGTTGAAGGGGTATAAATAGCCAGCCTCCACGAAATAGCCGTTGGAAAAGTAGGCTGGCATCACTGCTCTACGAACACCGGATGATCCGATGTCTCCCCTTCAGTTATCATCGGTCAAAGCCAAATTAGCTGATGTCACTGTGTCAGATATGACCGTTGCTAGACCGATGTTGCCCCTGTCTTCTCATCGGATGATCCGGTGGCTCTTCCTCCAGAATTTGCTTGATCTTGATGCTTACTGGAGTGATCGACCGATGTGTGTGAGTCTTTACATCGGATGATCCGGTGCTTCACTTGGTCCAATGGTATTGCAAACTATACTAATGGACCGTTGTCACTGAGCCACTCACATCGGATGATCCGGTGAGTGCTTTGCTCTGAGGTCTTCTTCTTCTGTTGACACAACTCGACCGATGTAGTCAACTCAGAAATCATCGGATGATCCGGTGTGTTCAACTTGTTGACTTCGAGCTGGTTTGAGTTGTTCTTTTGGAATTTGAACTTGTGACCTCTTTGACATTTGTTTGAAATGTTGTTCTGATAGTCTTCAAGCATTGAGTGATGTCAAGTTAGAGCTTTCACTTCTTGTCTTCATATGATTCGATTTGATCTCATTAGTTGATTTTATATGGGTCTCCAATGTCATTTTGATTTCATTTGATTGAGTGATTATTGGGACCTTGCATTCACAAATTCATTAGTAATATCGAATGGTTGTCATTAATCACCGAAATCGTACCTCATGGGGCCTAGATGCTTTCAATCTCCCCCTTTTTGGTGATTGATGACAACACAATAATTTAAGGCGCAATAGTAATGAATTTGATGGTACAATACTCAAGTAGATATGCAATGAATACAAGATAAGATACATTGAGCTTGTAGAAATCAAATGAAATTAATGGCGCAAAAAGCTCAATCGATTAATACCATAATCAAATGACACGAGTTGAAAAGTGCTTAAAGAATATTACAAAAGTACTGAAGCACACAAGAATACAAAGAATAAACTCCCCCTGAGACTAAGATACAACTCCCCCTGACTCCTCTACCTCTTCTCCCCCTTTGGCATCAAGACACCAAAAAGGGATCCGAGAGCCTACGGACCCTGAGAGCTAGGCGCGATGACGAATTGGTCACCGTCGCTGTCATCGGAGCTGGAGTCGCCGGTCGCAGGAGCTGGAGCGGAGGGAGCTGGGGGGTCCGCTGTCAGTGCTGGAGAGGAGGTAGCAGGTACAGGAGGCGCCAGTGGAGCTGGAGCTGGAGGAAGCGGAGCACTGACCACAGATGCCGGCGTCTGCTGGAATAGAGTCGGCGCCGACAGAGGAGAGTGGATCGGTGCGCTGGGTGCCAGAAGAGGTGACATGCTGAAAGAAGGAATCGGAGTAGCAGGCACCTGAGCTACACCTGGAGCCAGTCCCAGTCCAGGCTGCTGTGGAGGAAGGGCGATCCCAGTCTGAGTGTATAGGTTGGTGATCAACCCTAGGATCCCCATCATAGCCTGCTGAGTCTGCTGCTGTTGGTCGAGGGTACGTCGGTGCATCTGATCAACAAGGTTCGTGAACCGGTCCGTATCCTCTCGCCTCTGTTGGGCGATCTCCAGCTGAAGCTCCTGCTGCTGCCTCTGAAGCTTTGCCAGGTGAGTAGCCTGCTCTGCCCTGGCCTGCTCAGCTGCGAGCCTGTCCTGGCGCTGCTGCTCTATCATCTGCTGAAGAAGTGTCAACAGCTCTGACGGCTGTGACACCTGCTCCTCGGACACAGGGGGGTGGTGTCGGCGATGGAGCAGCTGATCCTCCTGCCTCTGCGTCGTGCTTCCTCGGTGAGGGTGGAGGAGGAGGGAAGTACTCCTCGATACTCTCGTCTGTGTCGCTCTCAGACCAGACGTGCTGCAGGTCTCCTCCCTGAGCCTCTGCCTCAGCTAGACGCTCATCCTCTTTCTCCAAGTCCGACCAATCTTCCTCGGACAGCATCACCCTGACCTGACGCTCAACAGGGCGGCCAAGGCGGCGGTCCCCTGGAGCTGGAGCTCGGTAGTGACTGAAGCGTGGGAGACTGTCGTCCGTGAGAAAACTGTCTCGTACTACGGTCCCGTCAGCAGACACCATGTAGCATAGGTAGCTGATCCAGTGCCCATAGACAAGCTGCCTCATCATCCCCACTCCATCTGTAATCACATCCTCCATCTCGCAGAAAATGACGTCAACTATGTCAAGATCCATCCCGTCCATGATGTAGAACAGGATCGTCTGCTGGAGGCTGGTGAACCCCTCAAGATTGACGGACCTCGGCAGGAGAGAGCGACGCAGGGCAAGGTGCACCATGCGCGCTGCTGGGGTCAACAGAGCCGGTACCCTCGGTTGGTCTGGAGAGAACGTAGGTCCAAACAATGATCTGATCTCCTCCAGAGCAGGAGCCACTCCTCCAGTGAGCGGCCTCCTTGGCGGATCTGCCTGTCCATAGACCTTCTCATGGACGCAAGTGTCATGCAGGTCCACTCCAAGAAGCTGAGCCACAATCTCTCTTGACAGATGATGATGCTGACCCATGAACATAAAGTCAATTGACATCCGGCCCTCAGAAATGTAGAGGGTAGCGTAGAACACGCGTACCCACTCCTCCACATATGCACTCCTGTCGTAAGAAAGCAACTGCACTAGGCCTCTGTACCTCTCAAAATATGGCCTGATCTCTGTCTCTGCTGCCACTGCCAGCTGATTCCAATCCATGTAGTTGTGTTGGAACAGCTTGTGACCTCGGCGTCTGTAGGTTTCATAGAGTGATGCCTGAGTCAGTGTCCAGAACCTGTCATCAACCAAAGTCTCTCGAGGCTGCGGGTACCACTCCTCCAGTAACAGGTTCCACCTGCGCTTCCGAAGCTGCTTTGCCTTCAGCTTCCTGTAGTCCGTGAGACGGACTCCCTCACCGACACAGACTGCCGTGTCCATCTGGTAGATGGCCCTCTCGGCCTCCCTGTCCTCACGACGGTCGGCTTCCGTCGGTCTCGGACGTGGAACTGCAGGGGAGTGTCCCCCACGGGTCCGGGCTGAACGCCAGCGGACGAGAGGCGCTTTAGGCTATTCTTCGGCGTCTGAATCATCGATCACGGGAGGCTGTCTGGAACGAGCCTCGCGGATCCTCAGGGACCCTCCTCGGCCACGCTCACGCTCCTCGGTGGCGCGAGCGGCCATCAACGCCTTCTTTTCCTCTTTGGACAGCTTCTGCTTCTTCGCGGCGGGCTCCGCGATGGCCTTGCCCTTGTTCTTCTTGTCACGAGCCATTGCGACGAGGCAAAGCGCATGAACGAAGTCGACGATGCCCGGAACGGCAACACGAAGGTTGACGCGGCCGGGAAACCCTAACGGCGACGAGGGGACGGCAATCGTAGAGGGTGGCACACGTTGATGGTGGAGAGGGCGATGTGTGCGTGGGGCGGCTGTGGCGGTGGAGAGAGGCGGCGGCGGCGCTTGGGTGGCAGTGGTTCTGCGGATGGCGGCGGCGGCGCGGCTGATGGGAGCGGGAGGCGGCGACGTCTAGGGCGGCGGCGGCGTGAGGTTGTGGTGGCGGCGGCAGCGGCCGGATGTCGGCGGCGGCGGCCGTAGGGAGAGGCGGCGGCGCGGCGGTCGGCGGACGGCGTGGTCGGTGGCGGTGACGGCGCGGGTGTGGGTGCACGAGAGAGCAAAGCGTCGGGGAGAGAGAAAGGCCGGCGGCGCACGAGTTTAAATAGTGGGTCCCAAACCATAGCCAAAATTTTAACACCGGATGGACCGATGTTAGAAGATGGAAGCATCGGTCGAATGCCATAGTAAGGATATTCAAAAATTGCTGTTGACATCGGATGGACCGACGTTTAGGGTTTGGATCATCGATCGAATGGCACAGTAAGGGTGTTCAAAAGAGTGATGTTGACACTGGATGGTCCGACGTGGGAGTAAGTAACATCGGTGGAATTGATCATAGCTCCAGAATAGAGAACACCGGATGGACCGATGTTTTTCAGAATGAACTCGTTGGATCATTTGAGGTTCTGACTGAACTGGCCCTTGAAGATTGAACACCTATTGGACCGATGAGGGATAGAGCTAGGCATCGGATAATCCGATGACGACAGAACAATAAAATCCCATATATGTCCTTTGACCAAACAAACAAGCAAAGAGAAACACATGTCTTAGGACATTTTGGGCAACCCCTTACCCCTCAAAAAGGATAATATGCCAATAGCTTGGCTAAACCTTAAAGCAAATGGAACACCGAGAAAAATGGAGGAAAATACCCAAATAATGTAAGGCCCATGTTTTGTGAGGTAGAGTATGAAGACTTCTATCTCTTTGAAGCATGTTCCTCTAGGCACTAATGTACCTAACATTTTGTTCTTTCCACCTTATATGAGTTGAGATATTGCATTTCAAACAAGTCTCTTTCTCATGAGGTGGGTTCCCCTTTGTGACAATCTACCGTATGCAATGCCAAACAAATTATAGCGCAAGAAATAGTAAGTCTATATGGCAGGCATCATGCAAGACATAAAGTAAATCTATCTTGCCAAGTTTAAACCTTACAAAGGCTTCCTCAGGGAAAACTATTTCTAGCTCGCCCCTATCTTTTGGGAGTTAGAAAAGACCTATATGATATGCATCCTTACATGAACATGGCAACTTACATGACGTTAGATGCATCTAGCACATTTAATTCACTTCTAAGTCTAGAAAAAGTTTTCTCATCAAGTGGTTTAGTGAAGATATCCGCCTATTGTTCTTCGGACCTAACACCTTGCAAAGAGATGTCTCCTTTAGCCTCATGATCCCGCAAGAAGTGATGGCGAATATCAATGTGCTTAGTGCGGGAGTGTTGAACAGGGTTTCTAGCTATCTTAACCGCACTTTCATTGTCACAAAGGAGAGGCACACAACCAAATTTAATTCCAAAGTCCAAAAGGGTTTGCTTCATATATAGAATTTGGGCACAACATGCACCGACCGCTATATACTCCGCCTCCGCGGTGGACAAGGCCACGGAATTTTGCTTTTTGCTTGACCAAGATACTAGGGAACGCCCAAGTAAGTGGCACCCACCAGAGGTACTCTTGCGATCCACACGGCATCCAGCAAAGTCCGAATCCGAGTAACCCAAGAGATGGAAACTAGTGTTCTTAGGGTACCACGAACCTACACATGAAGTATGCTTGAGATACCAAGTATCCTAAAGACCGCCTTACGATGCGATTCTTTAGGTGCCGCTTGAAAGCGAGCACACAAGCACACACTAAAAATGATATCGGGCCTAGATGCGGTAAGATATAACAATGAACCAATCATGGAATGGTAGTGATATTGATCAATAGGTTTACCGTCCAAGTCCGCGTCGAGATGACAATTTGTCGCCATTGGAGTACTTCTTGAGCTACAATCTCCCATCTCAAATTTCTTCAAGAGGTCCTTGGTGTATTTCTCTTGGTAGATGAAGGTCCCCTCTTGAAGTTGCTTGATTTGAAATCCAAGGAAGAAGTTGAGCTCTCCAATCATTGACATCTCGAATTCCCTAGACATCATGGTGCCAAACTCATGGCTAAGAGATTTGTTAGTTGAGCCAAAAATAATATCATCAACATAATTTTGACAAATAAATAAATCCCCGTCGATGTCCTTGGTGAAGAGTGTAGTGTCCACCCTCCCGATCTTGAATCCTTGCATGACCAAGAAATCCCTTAGACGTTCATACCACGCCCTAGGTGCTTGCTTGAGCCCGTAGAGCGCCTTGTGTAACCTATACACATGATTGGGATTCATCGGATCTTCAAAACCGGGAGGTTGCTCAACATAAACAAGCTCATTAATATAACCATTAAGAAAGGCACTTTTACCATCCATTTGATAAAGCATTATATTGTGATGCGAAGCAAAAGCAAGGAGTATACGAATAGCTTCTAACCGAGCGACCGGAGTGAATGTTTCTCCAAAGTCTAGTCCTTCAACTTGTGAGAAACCCTTGGCCACAAGTCTTGCCTTGTTGCGGACCACAACGCCATTCTCGTCTTGCTTGTTGCGGTACACCCACTTCGTTCCGATGACGTTCTTGTCCTTGGGTCGCTCCTCCAACACCCAAACTTCATTGTAGGTGAAGTTATTGAGTTCTTCTTGCATGGCCATCACCCAATTTGGATCTTCGAGTGCTTCCTCTATATGAGTGGGTTCTACATACGAAACAAACTAGTAGTGCTCACAAAATGAAGCGACATGGCGAGAACGAGTACTTACTCCTCGTGACGGACTTCCGATGATTTGATCAATCGGATGCGCCTTGGAGATGCGTCCATGCCTCATAAGTGATTTTGAAGCACTTGGCGGTGGTGAAGCATCTTGCTCGTCTTGTGGTTGGACTTGATCTTGGACTTCTTCTTCTTCTTGTTGATGTTGTGTGGCTTGTGAATCTTGTATTGGCAATGGATCATCTTTTTCTTCTTCTTCATCAACTTGAGGTGCCATGGAGGTGTTGATGTTGGAACTTGATGCTCCCCCTTGATCATGGTTCTCCTCAACTTTGGGCTTGATGTCTCCAATGGTCATGTTCTTCATAGCTCCTCGTAGAGGCTCATCATCTATATCATCATGACCAAAACTCTCCTCTTGGGAGCCATTAGTCTCATCAAACTCAACATCACAACTTTCTTCAACTAACCTGGAGGTTTGGTTGAATACTCGATATGCTTTTGAGTTTGACGCATAACCAAGAAAGATACCAACATCACATCTTCTTTCAAACTTACCGAGCCTTTTCTTGCGGTAGATGTAGCACTTGCACCCGAAGACTCGGAAGTAGGAGATGTTGGGCTTTCTCCCAATGAGGAGCTCATATGGGGTATTTTGAAGTAGTCGATGAAGATAGACCCTATTAGCGGCATGGCACGTCGTGTTGATTGCTTCGGCCCAAAACTTCTCCGACGTGCCATAGTCATCAAGCATTGCTCTAGCAAAGGTGATGAGAGTCTTGTTCTTCCTTTCAACGACACCATTTTGTTGAGGGGTGTATGTGGCCGAAAACTCATGCTTCACGCCTTCACGATCACACCACTTCCCAATGTTGTAGTTCTTGAACTCGGTGTTGTTGTCACTCCGGACCTTGATGATGGGAAGTTGAAATTCCCTTTGAGCACGTTTAGCAAAGGTCTTGAAGACTTCCGGAGTTTCACCCTTGTCACCTAGAAACAAAGTCCAAGCATATCTAGAATAGTCATCAACAATAACAAGACAATAGAGGTTACCACCAAGACTTTGATATGTGGACGGTCCGAAGAGGTCCATGTGGAGTAGTTCAAGTGGCTTGGAGGTTGACACCATTGTCTTCATTGGGTGGTGTGAAGCAACTTGCTTCCCGGCTTGACAAGCGCTACAAAGCTTGTTCTTCTCAAATGTGACATCCTTCACGCCGGTCACCATCCCAAGCTTGAACGACTTCTTGAGCTTGCTCATCCCAATGTGAGCAATGCGTCGATGCCATAGCCAACCCAAACTCGTCTTGGTGAAAAGACAAGTGGTCAAGCTAGCATCCTTGTTGGAGAAGTCCACCAAGTAAAGATGTCCATGCCGAAAACCTTTGAAGATTAGTTCTTTGCTTGATTCACTAGTCACTACAACACCATTCTTGTCAAAGGTGCACGTTAGTCCAAGATCACATAGTTGTGGAATGGAAAGCAAATTGAAACTAAGAGACTTAACATAGAGCACATTAGAAATGGACAAATCATGCGAAATAGCAATTTTACATAAACCAATTACCTTCCCCTTTGAGTTGTCACCAAAGGTGACTTGTTCATGATTGTCGGGGTTCTCTATGGAGGTGAACATACCATCATTGCCAGTGATATGTTGAGTGCACCCGCTATCGAGTACCCAATGCTTTCCTCCGGCTTTGTAGTTCACCTACACACATGAAGTTAGTTTTTGAGTTTAGGCACCAAGCCAACTTAGGTCCTTGTATGTGTGATACAAGTGATTTTGGGACCCAAAGTTGCTTGGGGAGCTTCCCCTTCATGCCCTTAATGTCTTTGCCGATGAACCTTGCCTTCACCTTGCCACCTACTTTGCTCAAGAGATAGTGGTAATCATTGAAAGTAGATTTGTAGTTAGGAGGCAATTTGGGAGAAGGACGGTTGGGAAGAGGACACTCCCTCATGTGATGTCCGGTGACCTCACAATGTTGACAATAGGAACCAACTTCTTTGATGAAGCTCGTCCTAAGCTCCGGTGAGGGTACCTTTCCTTTGTTGAGTACCGGGAAGGATCCAAGTCCTCTCTTGTTGAAGCCTTTAGCTTGTTGGTAGAGGATTTCCTTGTGCTTGTCCTCCCCCTTAGAGAGTCTTGCCATACTAGTGCGGAGACTTTCAATCTCGTCCATCAACTCCTTCTCCCTAGGGCTTGCTTTCAACGGCAAAGACTTATCCAAAATATTAGTGGCATGTGAAATAGATGATACTTTGCCATCAAGGGTTTCCTTTTTCATGTTTTTCAATTTTAGTTTAATTGCTTCATAAGCAAGGTTAAGCACTTCATGTTCTTGAACCAAGTCATTGTGCTTTCCCAAGAGTGCTAGGTTTGCTAAGTCAAGCTTATGATAGTCAAGATTGATTTGAGCATTTTCCTCCTCGATTTGCTTGACATGTGATTTGAGCGTGTCATACTCTTTAAGTATGGTTACATACTTGTCATGCAAATCGAGCTTCGTACTCTCAAGCTTAGCGCAAGCTTGTTCAAGTGCCTTAACCTTGCTCTTCTCCCTTTTTATGATGGCATGGTATTCATTAATCATAGATGCTAATTCATCGGGGAAGAGCTCATCATCATCATCGCTAGAGTCGTCACGTACCTTAGTGTTACTTTTTGCCATGAGGCACATAGAAGGTGGACGAAGAGGTGAGTTATCCTTGTTGACGATGGCAAGGCCCGCCAAGTTTTCTTCATTTTCACTCTCTTCATCGCTTGACTCTTCATCCGTTATCCACTCATTGGCCTCGCACATGAAGACTTTTTGAGACCCTCTTCTATTCTTTGGAAAGAGCTTGGTCTTCTTGCCTTTTTCAAATATCTTCTTTCCAAAGGAGCGCTTTGGCTTGACCTCTTCTTCATCTTCATCACTTTCTTCTAGTTTCCGATGCTTTCCCTTGTGGTTGTCCTTCCTCTTGTCCGGTCTTGGACAATCATATGATATGTGGCCTAGATCACCACAATTATAGCATGTCTTGTTTTCATCTTTTCTTGGGAGGAAGGCTTTCTTCTTGGGATCAAAAGAGTATCCCTTCTTTGCGATCTCGGAGTTTAGACGTGTGAATTTCCTCATCATCAACGCAAGCTCATCATCGTCATCTTCGCTTGTTGCTTGCTCTTCTTCACTTGATCTAGGCTCAACCACTTTCTTCTTCTTGGGAGTTGTCTTCTTGGTTGAAGCCTTGAGAGCAATGGTTTTTGACGATGACTCCTCCATCATTCCAAGTACGCTCATCTCATGAGCATGAATTTCTCCAATGAGCTCCGAAACTTCAATGTTGTCAAGTGACTCTTTTTGGAGCATTGAATTGATAATGTTGTACTTGGGCTTGGGTAGAAGCATGAGGATCTTGCGGTTGATAAGTCCCTTACCAAGAGAAGCAATGTCAAGTGCGTTAATCTCCTCAATGAGCACATTTAAACGAGAAAACATTTTGTTAACATTCTCGTGAGGAAGCATTTTAAATTCATCATACTTGGATTTAAGCAAGTGATATTTGAGTTCTTTAACACGAGATGAGCCCTCATGTATTTCAATTAAACATGCCCAAATTTCACAAGCTTTCTCCTTACTAGCAATTATAGCAAATACGTCTTGACTTATACATTCATAGATTGCATTTCTAGCTTTAGCATCCCATTTTAGTTGATCACCAACATAGTCAAGATCTCCAAATCCCGCATGGGTCGCTTCCCAAACTTCGGGAGCAATAGCCTCTAGGTAGGCGCGCATGCGTGCTTTCCAATAGGCAAAGTTCTTGCCCTCGAAGGTAGGAATCGAACCCCCATTCTTGGCCATTTTAGCTCTCTAGCGGTGAAGCTAGAATGATCCAATGAGCAACAAGGCTCTGATACCAATTGTAAGGATCGAAACGCCCAAGAGGGGGGGGTGAATTGGGCTTTCTTTCAAATTTTAAGGTAATTAAAAACTAAGACTTAAAGCCCAATTCCCAATGCGATTAATCTATGCAATCAATGTAAATTTAAGTTGCGGAAAGAAGATTGCATAAATGTAAAAAGGAGAGAGAGAGGGATGCAAACGCTCAAAGGACACGGAGACACGGAGTTTATCCCGTGGTTCGGCAAGATCACAAGGATCTTCCTACATCCATGTTGTGGCACCCACCGAAGGGTTTTGCCACTCCCAAGTCACCGAGACAAGGGGGTCTTCACTATTCTTCTCCGTCCGCCAACCTCGGCAAGGTGGAGCTCAAGCCTTGTACACTTTGAATCCTCCGGGCTTCCACAATCCTCTTGGCAAGCTCCGGAAGTCTCTCTTAGTTACACACACCAAGGGACACTCCCTTATGGCTCTCAGTACACTAGAGATTCCAATCACCAAGAATGGAGGCACACAAGCACTATCTCTAGCTAGTTCTAACCTATCTCTTGGTGTACAAATGGTGAAGAATGATATGGAAGTGGTAGCTCTATGTCTTGAATGCTTTAGAATGTGTAGAGTATGTCTGGGCTTCAAGTATTTTCGATTTGACAGGTTGAAGGGGTATAAATAGCCAGCCTCTACGAAATAGCCGTTGGAAAAGTAGGCTGACATCACTGCTCTGCGAACACCGGATGATCCGATGTCTCCCCTTCAGTTATCACCGGTCAAAGCCAAATTATCTGATGTCACTGTGTCAGATATGACCGTTGTTAGACCGATGTTGCCCCTGTCTTCTCATCGGATGATCCGGTGGCTCTTCCTCCAGAATTTGCTTGATCTTGATGCTTACTGGAGTGATCGACCGATGTGTGTGAGTCTGTACATCGGATGATCCGGTGCTTTACTTGGTCCAATGGTATTGCAAACTGTACTAATGGACCGATGTCACTGAGCCACTCACATCAGATGATCCGGTGAGTGCTTTGCTCTGAGGTCTTCTTCTTCTGTTGACACAACTCGACCGATGTAGTCAACTCAGAAATCATCGGATGATCCGGTGTGTTCAACTTGTTGATTTCGAGCTGTTTTGAGTTGTTCTTTTGGAATTTGAACTTGTGACCTCTTTGACATTTGTTTGAAATGTTGTTCTGATAGTCTTCAAGCATTGAGTGATGTCAAGTTAGAGCTTTCACTTCTTGTCTTCATATGATTCGATTTGATCTCATTAGTTGATTTTATATGGGTCTCCAATGTCATTTTGATTTCATTTGATTGAGTGATTATTGGGACCTTGCATTCACAAATTCATTAGTAATATCGAATGGTTGTCATTAATCACCGAAATCGTACCTCATGGGGCCTAGATGCTTTCAATCTCCCCCTTTTTGGTGATTGATGACAACACAATAATTTAAGGCGCAATAGTAATGAATTTTATGGTACAATACTCAAGGAGATATGCAATGAATACAAGATAAGATACATCGAGCTTGTAGAAATCAAATGAAATTAATGGCGCGAAAAGCTCAATCGATTAATACCATAAGCAAATGACACAAGTTGAAAAGTGCTTAAATAATATTACAAAAGTACTCAAGCACACAAGAATACAAAGAATAAACTCCCCCTGAGACTGAGATACAACTCCCCCTGACTCCTCTACCTCTTCTCCCCCTTTGGCATCAAGACATCAAAAAGGGATCCGAGAGCCTACGGACCCTGAGAGCTAGGCGCGATGATGAACTGGTCACCGTAGCTGTCATCAGAGCTGGAGTCGCCGGTCACAGGAGCTGGAGCAGAGGGAGCTGGGAGGTCCGCTGTCGGTGCTGGAGAGGAGGTAGCAGGTACAGGAGGCGCCAGTGGAGCTGGAGCTGGAGGAAGCGGAGCACTAACCACAGATGCCGGCGTCTGCTGGAACAGAGTTGTCACCGGCAGAGGAGAGTGGATCGGTGCGCTGGGTGCCAGAAGAGGTGACATGCTGAAAGAAGGAATCGGAGTAGCAGGCACCTGAGCTACACCTGGAGCTAGTCCCAGTCCAGGCTGCTGTGGAGGAAGGGCGATCCCAGTCTGAGTGTATAGGTTGGTGATCAACCCTAGGATCCCCATCATAGCCTGCTGAGTCTGCTGCTGTTGGTCGAGGGTACGTCGGTGCATCTGATCAACAAGGTTCGTGAACTGGTCCGTATCCTCTCACCTCTGTTGGGCGATCTCCAGCTGAAGCTCCTGCTGCTGCCTCTGAAGCTGTGCCAGGTGAGCAGCCTGCTCTGCCCTGGCCTGCTCAGCCGCGAGCCTGTCCTGGCGCTGCTGCTCTATCATCTGCTAAAGAAGTGTCAACAGCTCTGACGGCTGTGACACCTGCGCCTCGGACACAGGGGGTGGTGTCGGCGATGGAGCAGCTGATCCTCCTGCCTCTGCGTCGTGCTGCCTCGGTGAGGGTGGAGGAGGAGGGAAGTACTCCTCGACACTCTCGTCTGTGTCGCTCTCGGACCAGACGTGCTGCAGGTCTCCTCCCTGAGCCTCTACCTTAGCTAGACGCTCATCCTCTTTCTCCAAGTCCAACCAATCTTCCTCGGATAGCATCGCCCTGACCTGACGCTCAACAGGGCGGCCAAGGCGGCGGTCCCCTGGAGCTGGAGCTCGGTAGTGACTGAAGCGCGGGAGACTATCGTCCGTGAGAAAACTGTCTCGTACTGCGGTCCCGTCAGCAGACACCATGTAGCATAGGTAGCTGATCCAGTGCCCATAGACGAGCTGCCTCATCATCCCCACTCCATCTGTAATCACATCCTCCATCTCGGAGAAAATGACGTCAACTATGTCAAAATCCATCCCGTTCATGATGTAGAACAGGATCGTCTGCTGGAGGCTGGTGAACCCCTCAAGATAGCCGGACCTCGGCAGGAGAGAGCGACGCAGGGCAAGGTGCACCATACGCGCTTCTGGGGTCAACAGAGCCGGTACCCTCGGCTGGTCTGGAGAGAACGTAGGTCCAAACAATGATCTGATCTCCTCCAGAGCAGGAGCCACTCCTCTAGTGAGCGGCCTCCTTGGCGGATCTGCCTGTCCATAGACCTTCTCATGGATGCAAGTGTCGTGCAGGTCCACTCCAAGAAGCTGAGCCACTATCTCTCTTGACAGATGATGATGCTGACCCATGAACATAAAGTCAATTGACCTCCGGCCCTCAGTAATGTAGAGGGTAGCGTAGAACACGCGTACCCACTCCTCCACATATGCACTCCTGTCGTAAGAAAGCAGCTGCACTAGGCCTCTGTACCTCTCAAAATATGGCCTGATCTCTGTCTCTGCTGCCACTGCCAGCTGATTCCAATCCATGTAGTTGTGTTGGAACAGCTTGTGACCTCGGCGTCTGTAGGTTTCATAGAGTGACACCTGAGTCAGTGTCCAGAACCTGTCATCAACCAATGTCTCTCGAGGCTGCGGGTACCACTCCTCCAGTAACAGGTTCCACCTGAGCTTCCGAAGCTGCTTTGCCTTCAGCTTCCTGTAGTCCATGAGACGGACTCCCTCACCGACACGGACTGCCATGTCCATCTGGTAGATGGCCCTCTCGGCCTCCCTGTCCTCACGATGGTCGGCTGTCGTCGGTCTCGGACGTGGTTCTGCAGGGGAGTGTCCCCCACGGGTCCGGGCTGAACGCCGGCGGACGAGAGGCGCTTCAGGCTCTTCTTCGGCGTCTGAATCATCGATCACGGGAGGCTGTCTGGAACGAGCCTCGCGGATCCTTAGGGACCCTCCTCGGCCACGCTCACGCTCCTCGGCGGCGCGAGCGGCCATCAACGCCTTCTTTTCCTCTTTGGACAGCTTCTTCTTCTTCGCGGCGGGCTCCGCGATGGTCATTAATCACCGAAACCGTACCTCATGGGGCCTAGATGCTTTCAACCTCCTACATGGCCCTTCACTGTGTGGGGGATGGACATCTTGGGACCTTTCCCAAGAGCCGTCGGAGGTTACAAGTTCCTGTACGTTGCCATTGACAAGTTCACCAAGTAGCCGGAAGCAACTCCAGTTGTGACAATCAACAAGCAATCTGCTATCAACTTTTTGCAGTCCATTGTATGTAGATTTGGAGTCCCAAACAAAATCATCACTGATAATGGGACCCAATTCACAAGCTCTGCATTTCAAGGATATTGCGAAGACCTCGGCATTCAAGTTTACTACGCCTCTGTAGCTCACCCAGCAAGCAATGGCCAAGTCGAGAGAGCAAGTGCTGAAATCCTTAAAGGACTCAAAACGTGCACCTATGAGCGCTTGAAAAAACATGGAGCCAACTGGATTGAAGAGCTTCCGCCCACTTTATGGGCCAACAGGACAACTCCAAACCGGTCAACTGGAGAGACACCCTTCTTCCTGGTGTATGGAGCTGAAGCAATCCTTCCTCCGGAAATCACCTTGGGGTCACTCCGGGTCCGGACCTTCGATGAAGCCACGCAGGACCAGCTCCGGCGTGATGACCTAGACCTCCTTGAGGGGGAAGGTGCCAAGCAGCTGTTCGGAATGCCCAATACTGCCAAGCCCTTCGTCGTTATCATCAACGACATGTACACAACCGACAGCTTGAGGAAGGCGATCTGGTGCCACGGAGAATACAATCCAGAGAAGGGTTAAACAAACTCTCCCCCAGCTGGGAGGGACCCTTCCGAGTGATTAAAGTATCCCGTCCCGAAAGCGTTCGCTTGGCTACCGAGGATGGGACACCTCTCCCAAATCCTTGGAACATTGAGCACCTCCGTAAGTTCTACACTTAACATCACAGAGGTGAGTCTGTAGTAACTTGAGGTGTATGTTATAGAGTCATTGTACAGAGTCGGGTAGTTCCTCCGGGAGAAGAGCCGGACCTTTCCCGGAAGGTCCGCAAAGTTCATGCAACACTTGTCGCAGTCTCAGGACTAAAAGTGTGGCTAGCTACCCTGGGTCAAACGAGAAATTAAACACACTTAGCCTGGTTCCGTACCCTAGGAGTGTACTTGTTTGCCCTGTACCCCGGACCTATAATGAAAGACATCTTCATGTGAAACAGACTCCACGTGCATTTATTTTGTACAGGCTCAACATTTTTTATTTTTCTCTTTCTTGTCTATAACAAAGACGTGCAATTCTTAAGAAATTTTAGTTCGACTGGTTCATATACGATTCAAGCTATATTGTCGATTCTTCTAGATTCAAATATTGTTTATGGCCCACTCGCCTGGATGCCGCCAAGCCAACCTAGGGCCAGAGTGTGCTATCGACTTAGCCTGGTCAAGCACCCTAAGTACGCCGCTCTACCTACACCCCAGCAAGCCGAAGTAAGGCGGGTCCAAGTACAATTGGATCTGGAAGAAAAGACAACGCGTTCGGTTGTATTCAGAATCGCGTTTAACCTAAAACTCTCTTGGGAATCATAAGCCGCGACCAAGTTATAGGCAAGGAACAAATTTTACTATTTTTCTTGGCTTCAGTGTGCAGGAAAAATAAAAAATCCATGTTAATGGAGAAAAGCCGGAGCTAACTAAGCTCTGACTCCCCCTAGGTGGCTTGTAATCGATGTTAAACATTGAAAACGAGCATCACTGGAGCAACCAAGGTCTGGTAAAGCTAGGGGGGCCAGCCGTCGACGCAAAATAAATGATAGTGAGAATACCCCGCAAGCAGAGTCTGCTACCAACAAACTACACGTTGGTAAAGGTCACTGCCGGAACTACTAAGCTCCGACACCCCGGAGGACTAACTATCGATGCTCTACGCGTTGATAGGGACTATTGACGGAGCAACTAAGCTCCGACGATAGACAATGCTGGAGCTTCTAAGCTCCGGCAACCTCAGGGGGCCTTCACTATTGAAGACTTCGGACCTACACTCTACAAGTTCGAAGCAAATGAGTCTTCAACAAAACACAATATCCTCTTGGTACATGTTCACAATCAAATTGTGTACATCTACCAGGGGGCCAAGTGAAGACAAAAGTGTTGAAGACAAAAAGTGAAATTCACAAAAAATTGGGGATTTCATTCATCTGGAGACAAGGGATTACAAAATTGAGGAAGAAAAAGAGAGAATACAAGTGGGAGCTACGGAGATGGTCCTAGACCCTATGGAAGAACTGGGCGACCTTCTGAGCAACCTCTGACACATTGGCTCAGGCGGCTTCACCTTCTCCTTCGACGGGACCTTCAAGCACCGGGTCTAGAGGGAATTGGGGATTCCGGCTTGTGTAGCACGTCAGCACATGCTCTGTGACGTTCTTCGCCAGGGATTGCCCCTCAACCTCCAACTGGTCTGCGATGATGTCGCCCACCTTGGAGATTTTGCTACCCGCCGAGCTCAGCGCTTGCAACGCCAGGTCCGGCCCGGCTCCGGATCATCCGGACGCACGGGACTGAAGCCCATCGGTGTCTGCGCGTCATTGGCCTTGCCCAGGAACTCCCAAACTTGTAGGGAGTCCGCATCCCACAAACCCTTCAGTTCTTCTAAGGATCTTTTGGCCGCCACCAGTTCAGAATTCTCGCGAGCGAGGCGCTCAACTTCTTTGGCGTTTTGCTGAATCTTTTCAGCAACTCGCTTCTAGAGTTTTCTGAGCTCCTCCTCCCGGAGGTAGATCTTGTTCCGGCGGTCAACCAGGCCCTTCTCTCTGCCCCTTACTTTCTTCTCCCTGGCAGCGATGGCACTCTTTTGCTCGTAGAGTTCCTGCCCTCGCACCCAGGCCTTTTCCTCCTCCTCAGCGCAGCACTCTTCCAATTTCTTGGCACGCTCTTCGAGGCCCTTGTCAGCCAGAGCCACCTTTTCGGTGAGCACCTCCTCCCTCCTCAAGACGTCATCCCGCAGCTCTAGGAGTTTCTGCTCTTCATCTTCGACCCTTTTCTCCCTCTCCTCAAGTGCCTCCCGACGCTTGATGAGAGTAGTGTTAATGGCCTCAAGCCTTTCTTGGCGTTCATCAGCCGCACTATTAGCTGCTTTGGTCTGCTCATAAATGGCCCGGGATTGAGCGTCGAGGGCGCGAGTCAAGCTCTCCCTGTCATCCAATAACTTGCCCCAGTACTACAGGCGAACCTTCTCCTGCTTGATCCATTCTTTGTCATTTGCCAGCCTTGACTGCACCAGCTTGGTCTCGAAGTAGAGCCGATTACACCACCTCCTAAGGGTTTGGCGCTCCTCTTCAAGAGCCTTGCCGTTGTGGAAGAATGCCAGCTGAACTTGACGCAGACTGGAGCAGGCGTTGTCAATAGACAATGACAACGGGATAGGATCCGGACTTGCTGGGGTCTCCTCCGCTGGTTCCAGCGGGTTTTCAGTTACAAAAATTGGGTCCCACTCCACAAGAGTGGTCCCCTGAGCCTCCACGGCACCAGGGTCGTCCTCTAGGATGGCCTCAATCGCCATCAAGGAGGGTCCCACTGATGAAGTTCCGACCTCCGAAAGTGGTTCCGAAGGACCAGCCGCCAGATCTTCATTTGTCCCCTCGGGCAGGGGGCCAGCGACTTCATCAGAGCACTCCGGCTCAGTCGCGGGTACCTCCGGCGTCGTCACTCCCGGAGTAGGAACTGCTTCTGGCTCTAGCCTGGGCACCTCCTCTACTGGGGGCTCGAGCGTGACACCTTTGCAACGACCGGCTCAGGCGCCGGAAGATCTTCAACAACAGCCGGCCCTGCAGCCAGAGCTTCAACGGCAACCGGGTCGGAAGCCGGAAGGTCTTCAACATCAACCGGCCCTGCGGCCGGAGCTCCAGCAACGAGCGGCTTTGCGGCCGGTGCTTCAGAGGTACCCGGCCCAACCGCCGGGACTTCCTCAACATCCGGCGCGCACGTCAGGACTTCAATTACCTCCGGCACAACCGCTGGGGCTTCAACAATTTCTGGCTCTGGGGCCGGAATTATTTCTTCCCCCGGCTCAACGGCCGAAGCTTCCATCATCTCAGCACCCAAACCCGGAGCTTCAACCTCCGGGGCAGGTGCCGCTGGCGCATCTTCTCTCCCGTGGTCCGACGCTACCACGGGAGTCTTGGGGGATGAGTCGAGGTCCATGACCACGACAGCTGGTGCCGGAACTGCCGCAGCTTTAGCCACCCTGCATCGGGACAGGAGCAGAGGCTTCTGCCCTCACAACTTTCAGCTGTTGTGGCTGAGGGTGGAGCCTCACTCCTCTTCTTGGGAACGCTGCAGATGAAGGATGAAGAAATTTAAAAAATAGTTACTACAAAAAAACAACAGTCTGAGGTAAAGATTAAAAATTACCTCGGGAGGCTTCCGCACTAGCTTGCGTGGAACCTCTTTCCCGGGCGTTCTGGGTTGACCATAGCCGCCGCCGGCATGGAAGCTCCGGAAGGCCCCCCGGAACTCGTTGCAGTCACGGGCACTTCCTTAGTCGAGGCCCTCCTCGACCGGGAAGGACCTCCGGACCTAGAGGCCTCAACTGTCCCTGGTGATGGAGTCGCATGCCCGGAGCTAGCACCCCGGGAAGACGCCGCTGCGGGTACAGTCACCATAGTTGTAGAAGACCTCCCCCTCCGGGAAGAAGGAGCTGATGCAGAGGTTGCAGACCTGACGGACCTTCCGTCTGCATGCTGCAGTTTCGTCTTCCGCCTCAAGGGTTCGTCCGCCGGTTCCTTGCCCTTGCCGACGACTTCGATCCTTGGCTTCAGGGCAGTGTGGGAACCACCTTCGGAAGCCCCAGGGATCACCACCCTGGAGGTCGATCTTCTCTCGACGACACCAAGGTCGTCAAGCACCGGCATCGTCCGTCGGAGCTCCCTACTGAACTCTACTTCCACGTTCAGAGGGAGAAAGGCTGATGGCGGGGTCAAGTCATCTCCCGCAATGTCGATGTCGTGCTGGAACTTTTTGAGATGTAACTCCAAGGTTGCCCCCGCCATGTTGGACTTCAGTCCGGTCTCGACCCGGTCATCGTCCATCACGCTGTTGAGGGCCCAAGCGAGTTTTTCTCTCCTCTTCAGCGGTGCCCACCTGTTGACCAGGAAGTTGCAAAATACCGCCTGAGGATTTAATCCTCCCTCCACGCACTAGCGGATCCTGGTCAGAGCAGGGTTGAAGGCAGCCGACAGCACCGGAGCTTCACTCCAGACTGCAGTGTCGATGTTGGGGAGCCTTCGGGCAGCTCCAGCTTCTCGTGCTCCTCCACCCGGATGACTATCCAGTCCTTCTTCCAATCATCCCACTTTCCAGAGGGAAACGACCGGAGGTACTTGAATGGGCACTTCTTGCGCTTCACGAAGTAATAGAAGCCAAGGTACTCATTACTCCTACCGGTGGTACGGACGGTGAAGAAGGTCCGGAAAAGTTCAATGCAGGGGGGGATGCCCACCCACATTTCACAGAAGTGGACGAAGATAGACACAAGAAGAATGGAGTGGGGGCCAAGGTGGTATAGCTGTAGACCATAAAAGTCTAGCAGCATCAAGAAAAAGGAGGAAAAATGTGGGATCAACCCCACCATGGCGTACGAAGAGAAGTACACCATCTCGCCGGTGTGCTCCTTATCGAACGGGAGCTCTCTTCCGGGGTGGACAAGATGGTTGAAGAAGTCCGGGGACCATCCCATGAGGGACCGGACCTTCTTCAAGTCACCTTCGGTCTTCAAATGACTCTTGCGAAGACCCAACTCCATCGCAGCACAACAAGGCAAGAGAGGAAAAGCGAGCACAAGTTGGGAGTTTGAGCGCAAGATCAGATGAGAGGCGTAAAGAACTCCATACGGTGCGCGCTTTCCTCCTTAAGTAAGCCCTCGCAACGCTTGGATGGAAACCGCAAGGAAGTCGAAGATACTACTCAAAAATTCCACCCAGCCGATGACAAGAGGGCCCAGGACCACCCCGACGATCAAGTCGAGATTCTTACCCAGGCGAACGGTTGTCATCATGAGGCGGCAAGCCCGAAGGCGGCGGCCTGACAAGGCGTGCGGAACCGATACGATTTTCGTATTGGGAACCGGCGACCTTCAATCGCGTGAGATCCGCATGCCAAAGATCTCATTTGCCGCACACGGGATATGCCACGCGACGAGGATTTAACTCCAAACTATCGCCAACGGCACATCCGAAGACCTTTAAAGACTCGGTTCAAAAGTCGAAGGATGGACCCACCTCCGGCGGAATGACTTCACCCAAGGGGTCTTCCCCAGAGGTGGGCCCAGGGGGCCACTGTCGGTACCCTGGGTACCATATACTCCTCGGGATTGCAAAGATCTCAAGGGAAAGTCATCTACTTGATTTGAAGACCTTCGGAGGCCCACATGTCAGACATAACCGGACCCGCTTCTCCAACATGGTTAGTCCCAGGGTCACCACGTGTACTATCAAACCGGAGCTACCACCCACAAGGGGGGAGCTCCGTGCTATGTACCGAAATGGCACCCCCGGACCTAACCCCAGACCGAGGGAAGCTCCGTAACTGACACGGGTCGGGTAACACCGGACCTATATATTCCCCACAGTGTGCTCCGGCGCTGCCACGTGTCCAACCGTCGGATCTTCAGCCTCTAACCTCCGGAAGACTCCACAACGGCTCGGGATCTTCAAAGGGGAATCAAGGACTTCAAGACCCGATCAAGTGTCATTAATACTATATTAATGACACACGATCGGACAACCTTAATTACCAGTAACGGTGCTGTCAAAGCCAATAACTCGGTCATTAAGGGCAATTAAACGTGTTCAATGTGTATCAATATCAGTAACCGCCGGGGCCACATGTCAGGCCAGGCTAACTTGTAACGGTCCGCCCTTGTACTATAAAAGGACAGGCCGACGATACATAGGACATACTCTCCGGAGACAGGCTGACTTTACACTCTCAACTAACGTTGAGCTCATACATCCAATACAACACCAACACACCACGTGGAGTAGGGTATTATGCTCAGGCGGCCCGAACCACGTAAATCTTCGTGTCTCTTGTGTCACTCGACATCTCACCTTCTGGAATCTCCGCACGCCCATACCGAACCTCAAACTCGTCTAACACTTTAGTAGTGTCGGGAGATCTGCCGGATCAAAACCACCGACACAGACCAAGTTCTTTAAAAAATTTTTATGTGGAATTTTGGTAGGCCAATTAAGTAAATGGGTCGTGTGGCTAATGGAAATTATTTTCCATTTAGTAAATGAATTTAAGTTTATGGGTTTTGGACGTAAAATATAAGTTTTAGCAATAGGCTATTTTAGAATTTCTGATTTTTTTCAGAAATTAAGATGTGAGCAAAATAATTAAGTGGGGCCCACTAATTAAATTATTTTTGTTGAGAATAATAAGTATTTTTTGGACATGACATTGCATGTTTTCTTGCATTATTGGATATTTTTCATTCCAAAATTTAGTAAATTCTCAGCAAAATACTTTAATTATGTTGTGGAAAATTAAGAAATTAAAGTACTTGATGCCCATTTTTATGCTTCCGCTAATATTAAAAGTTCATAGGAATTTGGTCGAGTAACCAAAGCGAAAGATAAATTGCTATGTCTTTTTAAATTATTTAAGTTGCATGCAATTTTGATTGAGTAACCAAATTGAAAATATAAAATTGCCTGTTATGTAGTATTTTATGTCATTATTAGCCAGGTAAACAAAGCAAAAATCATTAATGACATTTTTTCTTCGATTGAAGAATTAAGTTCATTGTAATTTGGTCGAGTAACAAAGTGAAAGATAAATTACTATGCTTTCAGTTGATCTTATATAATATATCCTATGCATTCACTAATGATTCTTTTGTGTTTTTTGTTATGAAGGTTCCTCCAACGCTAATGCAGAATCGAGTTTCATCGGTTCCATTGATCCACTCAATGGAAGCAATTATGGGATATGGAGAGAGAAGGTGAAGATTGCTTTGGCAGTCTCCGAGATAGACCTGGCTCTCACTACTCCATATCCTATGCGCCCGTGGCGCCGGTGCAAGGAACTAATGAAACTCCATAGTCCTTTGCTGTGGGGATAACGGACTATACTAATGAGTTATTGGCTTATGACATTGATTGTTATAAGTGGACGAAATTAAACAGGAAGTGTTTAATGGTGATTAAGGGCACTATCACTTAGGTCATTTGGAGAGCAATCCCTAAATGTGACAGTGTTGCTGAATATCTCCAAAGAATAGAAAATCAGTTTACTAGTTCTTCAACGACACTAGCAAACACTCTTATAAAGAAGCTTGTGACTGAAAGGTATTATGGAGGTGGTGTGTGAGAGCACATCTTAAGGATGACAAATATAGCTGCAAAGCTAGCCTATGGATTTAGGGATCAAATATGAGTTCATTGTGCGTCTCATCATAGCCTCACTTCCAAAGGAATTAGAAACTTTTGTCATCAACTACAACTCTCAACCTGAACTATGGAACATAGAAAAACTAATGGCTATGTGTGTTCAGAAGAAAGAGAGGATTAAGGTCCTTCATGGTAATGATGCTATTAATTATGTGAAGGGAAAAAGTACGGCTCAAAAGAATTATTATTCCAAGCAATCTACTAAGAATAATGGTTCTTTTCACCATGATAAAGTTCAGGATAAGGCTCCACAACAACACCCATATAGAAAGGATATGAAAGTGGAGAAAGATCAGTGCCATTTTTGTTTAGTCAAGGGCCATCATCAAAAGGATTGCGTAGGCTTCCCTAAATGGTGTTGTAGAAATGGTGATGATTTTGGTACCTTTATTGATGAATCCCTGTATTAAATTATAATCCATCTACTTGGTGGATTGACTCTGGTGCCACAGTGCACGTTTGTAATTCCTGGGGTTAAGTATGATGTGGACCATAAAAAGTGGGGAAAGATCAATTAAAGGATCTAATGGACATGAAGTGGAAGTTGAAGCCATAGGAGATTATCCATTAGAATTAACAAATGGCTTTGTACTTACACTTTATGATGTATTATATGTACCCTCATTAAGTAGAAATTTAATTTAAGTGTCATGCTTAGACAATGATGGTTATGTATACCAATTTGGCAAAGATAAGTGTGTAATTAATTATGATAATAAGATTGTTGGCACTGCTATGAGACAAGGCATGCTATACTTATTGTCTATATATGATAATGTTAATGATGTAAACGATGATCAAATTTCCTCTCATAAGAATAAGCACTAAAGAATCATTTCTGAAATGTCTTCGACATTATGGCATTGTCGCTTAGACCATATTTCGATGGGGGAATTGAACAATTTATTTTACAATCAATTCTTCCTCAATTGGATTTTGCTGATTTAGAAGAATGCATATGAAAGTAGCCTAAAGGGTGGTCAATAGGCAATAATCGGAAATCTAGACTTAATTAAAATATGTCCTATCAATACAAGTCGGACTTGTCTGACTGAGAATCGGACTTGTCTGACTGAAGTCGGACAAGTCTGTCTCAGCTCGGATAAGTCCGACTGGATCTACATCAGTGCCAAAATTGAAGTTTTTAAGCAATCTAGTGAATGGAAATGCGTCCTATCAGTTCTAGTAGTCGATGGAAACAAGATTAAGTGTTTGAACTGAAGTACACCTAGATGATCACTAGAAAATAAGAACTTCGCAGAAATGTAAATGGAGACAATGGACATAAGATTTTCTCCCAAGGTTCGGTTCCACAAAGAAACCTACGTCCCCATTGAGGAGGCTCACAGAGGGCCAGCCCTAACAGCCCTATCCTTGCGAAGACGCCTCAAAGGTCAAGTCTTGGATCTTCCACTATCACAAAGGATTACAAACTTCTCCGAGTCAAGATATCACATAAGAACTCGTGGGGCGACGCCTAACCATCTAGGGGAGAACCCCAAGAGAAACAAGCACGCAATCACAAAGAAACTCAGTGAATCAAATGTTGCTCAACCCCTATGGACTTCTCTTGCCAAATCTGACAATCACTCCTTCGCCGTTCCACAAAAACATCAGATTTGGGCTCAAGAGGGTGAAGAACAATGTAGGAGGCTTTCTTGAGGGTTTGAGGCAGCTCTGAGATTTTTTGTAGGGTTAGGTTGTGATTGGAGAAGAAATCCCCACGCAATCAAAAAGTGTTTCTAGACGTTAGGTGATAGCTCACGTCGGACAAGTCTGACCTAAGCTCGGACATGTCTGACATGCTAACCACAGAGATAGTACGGCTAACCACTTTGATTTGAATCTGCGCGCAAAAGCCGTGCCAGACAAGTCTGACTCAACTTGGACAAGTCTGACATACAAGGAGAGGTTTTTCAACTCAGACTAATCCAAGGCACTAAGTCAGAAAAGTCTACCCCGGACATGAGCGACCCACTTCGGACATGTGTGAATTTGAACAAAGACTTCTCGGACTTGTCTGAACACCCATCTCGGACAATTTCGAGGTTTTATATACTTAGAAATTTTTTTTAAGTCAAGTACCTTGGACATGTTTGACCCATTTCACACCTGTCTGAAATTTGACCAGAGAGGTTTCGGACAAGTCTGACATACAAATTTGAACATGTCTGAAATCGACCAGAGAGGTTTTGGACATGTCCGACATACAAAATCGGACATGTCTGAATTTGACTAGAGAGGTTTTAGACTTATCTGACCAAGGGCATCGGACAAGTCTGACTTTGACACAAAGGGTTTTCCTAAGACCTATCCAAGAGATTGAGCTCCCATTTGACTCACCAAGTTTCCACGCATCGTGTCCCTCCTAATAGTAAAGATTTTCCTATGACTCAAGGAGAAATAGAGAACCTATTTCTACTCCACTTTTCACGATTTTTCTCCTTTTTCGTGAATTTCATACCGTACTGAAATCTCTGCAAGAACTCAACCAAAGTCACTAGCCCTTTAGTTTTTTGTCATTAATCAACCAAAACCGACAAGGGACCTAGATGCACTTTCAGCATAGATTGCATTAATGTCAAATTTGTTACGTAAATTAAGAAAGATGCCATACGCAGTACGGGAATTTTGGAATTAATACACAAGTATATTTGTGGTCCATTTCATATAGTATTTGTTATTGGTTTTGATTTACTCATAACCTTCACGGATGACTATTCTTGCTATGGCTATATTTATCCAAATAAATAATGCTCCGAAGCGTTGGATAAATTTAAGATATTCAAGGCTGAAGTTGAAAATCACCACAATATTAAGATAAAAATGGTAAGATCTGATCGTGGTGGTGAGTACTACGGTCGACATACCACATATGGCCAAGTTCCGGGACCATTTGCGCGGTTCCTACAGGAAAATAGCATAGTCGACCAGTATTATAGACCGGGTGAGCCTCAACAAATTGCAGTAGCGGAACAGCGAAACTGTACGCTAATGGATATGGTTAGGTCCATGTTAAGTCAATTGGAATAGTCGGTTAGTTTGTGGATGGAGGAATTAAAAACAGCCATTCACGTGCTAAAGGTTCGTACTTAGTCGGTGCCAAAAACACAATATGAGTTATGGACAGGGTGTAAGCTCTCATTAAATTATATGCATGTGTAGAGTTGTCCCGCTGATGCAAAAATATTTACCCAAACATTGTAAGTTGGATGCCAAGACAATAAGTTGTCATTTTATTGGTTATGCATAAAAGAGCAAGGGGTATCGTTCTTACTGTCCAGAAAGATTTACTAAGTTTATAGAAACGAGGCATGCTGTCTTTTTAGAGGATGCCATAATCTGGGAGAGTACAACAAGACGAGAGATTGATCTTGAGGAGAAGTGGGTCTATGTACACACTCCTATAAGAACCATATTTCTCATTACCTACTGATGCTAAAAATTTAGCACCAGTTGTTTGTTCTCCATTGGCAACAAAATTAGTAAGAGAGGATCAAGATTTTGAACTTGTTGCTATTAATAATGAAGAGCAACACAGTCTCAAAATGATGATAATGTGCAATTATGAAGATCTCATAGAGAAAGAAGGTCGGCCATTCCATATGATTATGAGATATATATGAGTGAGATAATTCAAATGGAGGATGATTCTGCCACATTTAAAGAAGCGATGAAAAGTCCTCAATCGTCTGAATGGCGTAAAGCCATGCAAGACGAAATAAGGTCTATGGATGCTAATAAAGTTTGGGATTTAGTTGAGATTCCCAATGGACCCAAAACAGTAGGTTGTAAATGGGTCTACAAAATTAAACATGACTCCAAGGGGAATATTGATAAGTCTAAAGCCAGACTTATGGCAAAAGGCTTCACTTAAAGAGAAGGCATAGATTACAATCAGACATTCCTACCCATCTCATGTAAAGACTCTTTTAGAATCATTATGGCCTTAGTAGCACATTATGATTTAGAGTTACATCAGATGGATGTTAAAATGGCGTTTCTCAGTGGGGATCTTTATGAGAATATCTATATGACAAAACCAAAAAGTTTTGTCGTTGAGGGTACGAAACATATGGGATGCCATTTAAAAAAGTCTATTTATGGACTTAAATAAGCATCAAGGCAGTGGTATCTCAAGTTTGGTGAGACAATAAGAAAGTTCGGGTTTAAAGATAATGAGGGGGGCAATTGTATTTTTGCAAATTTAAGAATAGGAAATTTATTTTCCTCGTGCTCTATGTAGATGACATACTATTTGCAAGTAGTGATGTTAATCTACCATCAGAAACTAAGAAGTTTTTGTCCTCTAATTTTCATATGAAAGATCTTGTTGAAGCATCCTATGTGTTGGGCATAGAAGTTCACCGAGATAGACATAAGGGAGTATTAGGCTTATCACAAAAGGCATACTTAGAAATTATACTGAGAAAGTACAAGTATGCATAAGAGCAAGTCTTCGCCTGCGAGCAAGCCTTCGCCTGCTACGAATGTCCAGGGCGATAAGTTTGGGAACTTTTAGTGTCCCAGGAACCAGTATGAGATCGATCCAATAAAGTCAGCTCCATATGCTTCTGCTATCGGAAGACTTATGTATGCTCAAGTTTGTACACGTTCTAACTTAGCATTTGTGATCGGAATGCTTGGCAAATATCAGGCCAATCTAGGGATTGATCATTGGAAGGCAGTTAAGAAGGCATTAAGATATGTGCAAGGCACAAAAGATCTCATGTTAATGTATAGTAACTCAGATCTACTTGAAGTAGTGGGATATTCAGACGCATATTTCGCGGGTTGTGTGGATACTAAGGAATCCACATCAGGTTACATATTCACCCTCGCGAATGGAGCTATTTCATAGAAGAGCACCAAACAAACCATCACTGCATCATCCGCAATGTATGCAGAGTTTGTTGCATGTTATGAGGCCACCGGGCAGGCAGTTTGGCTTAAGAAATTTTTACCCAGTCTTAGAGTGGTCGACAACATTGAAAAACCACTTAAGTTATACTGCGATAATGACCCCGCAGTATTTTACTCTCACAACAATAAGTCGAGTGGTTCTACCAAACACATCAACATTAAGTTTTATTTTGTTAAAGATATAATCCAAGAACATACCATAAGTCGTGGGCATATTAGTATCAAGCGAATGCTTGCAGATTCGCTAATAGAAGGTCTTCACCCAACGTGTTATGTAAACACGCGGCTAGCATGGGTTTGAAGGAGAACATATGATCACGGGATACTTAGGAGCCAAATTAAGAGTAAGCTCATTTTCTGAATATGAGGTATATTGTGGTCTTCGAGTCAAACAGTACGTAAATGACAGTTTCGATACGTCGTGCCCTATATGTCAACTATGAGGAGATTGACACTAAGTTTAGTATTAAGTAAGAGGGTAAGTTTTAAGATTCGTTCAAGGGGAGAATGTTAGTTATGAACTCGTAATTAAGATAATTAATCATGTGATTAATTATAATTAACATGTGTCCTAATGAAGGGAAACAACCAACTGAAGGACGCATCCCTGATCGGGGGACACATCTCTTCTGACGGTTGGAGGCCCGCTCTTGTGCTCCTCTACTATGTATAAATATGTGATGATTTTTGGATCAATGACAATCAATCACAGTGATTAGAAACTGATAAATTAAGAGGGGAAACAAGGGGAGAAAACGCCTCTAACTGATCTTCTAGTAGCTGTCGCCATTTGGCTAGATGGCCGCTTCTTTAAGCAACCACAGAGACGCAAAAGGGGAGGAAGAAGGTAGGCACTGTTGGCGTTCATGTGCTAGTCAAGACGATTAGCACTAATGATGTTATGTTCTTGGTTTTGAATTCTGTACCGAATTATTTAGTGACTAAATATTTTATTTGGATTAAGTTTTCTAACAATTTTAGCCTATCTGCCACATTTGTGATGGTGTTGTTATGGAGATAGTGGTAGACGGTGTTGTCTTGCATCAATAGTCATGTGACAAGGAGGACTAGACACGGGTGGTGCCACCGTCTAAATGGATGGTATGTCCAATAAAAATAGCTTGACCACGAGTCAACATTGTAGTCTACAATGACGCAATGACAACGAACCATCCTCAGATGAATCAATGTTCATGCAGGGACGAACAACAGAGCAACTCAAACCCAATTAGTGATTAAGTAAAATAAAATTATAGTTGAAGATCAAGAAATCTTTCCGGTGCAGCGCTAAAGGAACCGGGAGATCTAATCTGGTTTCTTCAACACAATGGCGGCAATGAAGTGGCGAAATCTTTAGGATCTACCATGGAAAACCAGGTGCTGGCCCCAAGGGAGATCACGAAGATTGACCTGTCCGGGGGCGCGCGATGAGGAAGCGAGCGGGTGATACGGTTTGGTCACAAGATTGTAACTCTCTCTCGTTACACCGGATGATAGAAAAGTAATTGTATATGTAATGAGTTGATGGTTGGTTGCATTGTATCTCTCAACTGGTATATATAGAGTATTTAAGATTGATACATACGACAGCCGATCTATCATACCAAATACATTTGCAATATACATGATATTTTATCTAGCCTACCAAATATACTTCAAATATATATCAGCCTATCTAGTCTACTATATGTAGTCTAAAACAACAGAACCATAGAGGATACACAAAGCTAACTCAGTTGTAATTAACAGTACTCAATGTTACTTTTCAAATATGAGAAAGAAGTTGGAGATATACTGAAGGAAATCTGGGTGCAAGCAATTGACCTGAACACACATATCCTGAAGCCAGCTGCTATAAGCTCCTTGTAGATAGGAAGAACAGATCTTGGTGCATCTCTCCAGTTAGAATTTATAGTGTGGATGCATTCATAGAGCAACATACATTAGCATAACCACACATCAACAATGTTCAATCACATGAATAAGAACATCATCTTTTTCAGTTGTTGAAGGCCTCTCAGACAGGTTTCAGGGTATCTTAGGTAAGTATTTTTGTCAGACACACTACTACAAAACCACTTATTATAGGCGCCTCGTTTTTAAAACACGAGCGGTCCGTAAAATAATGTGACTGCGGTGACGAATGATACAATAACCGCCTGTGTTGACTAAACATCACATGCAGATTTTAATAAACAATCGCCTCGTAAATACATGATTTTCTCAGGCGGCTATTAATTAAGAACCGTCTGGACTATTACAAACTTCATAGAAAGTTTTTAATAAACCATCGTCTGGGTAAATATATTATTTTCACGGGCGGCTATTAATAAAGAAATGCATGTACTAGTACAAACATCACAAACGGTTTTTAATGAAGAACCTCCTGGGCAAAGTCACTGTTTTCACATGCTTCTATTAATTAAGAACCGCCGATGATGCTGATAAGCTCCTGTCAAACTAATCCCTTCACAGCAAGCTCTTGTAGATGCATGTAACACCCGAGAATCATCATTTGGATTGTTGAAAGCTTCAATTGAAGCCTGACGATACCTTGGAAGGATTTTCCCATCCATTTGAAGGATTTCTTTCCCTCCTGTCCATGTGAAAATCTTACAAAGATGCTCCTTCATCAGTTTTAATGGCTGAATATATTGACTAAAAATTTGTACCATCTCTCTTAGTGCTTCACACACACGACGAAGCAAACAACTTCAATCACAAATCTTGTTTTTCTTCCTTCATAGGGATTTGACCTGAATCTTTCAAGCATAGATTTATCAATAAGTGAAGCTTCCTCATCAGACATGTTAATGGCAGTTACAAGCGAAGGGTGTGTCGAAGCTAACGAAATCTCAACAGGACTGAAGACAAAGGGATCCTACATATGAGTGGCAACGTCCAGGTTAGACAGCGTGAAGCTATGATGGCAACCTTCAACAACATAAAAAGCGATGCCAAGGTTGTGCTTGCATCAACCACGCAATGTTGTGAGGTCATAACACTTGTTGGGGCATCACGGTTATGCTTGTTGGGAAAGCATAACCGTGATGCCCCAACAAGTGTTATGCCCTCACAACATTCCCTGGTTGATGCAAGCATAACCTTAGCATTACTTTTCATGTTGTTGAAGGTTGCCATCATAGCTTCATGCTGTCTATCCTGGAAAATGTCACTCATATGCAGGATACCTTTGTCTTCAGTCCAATTCAGATTTTGTTAGCTTCGACGCACCCTTCTCTTGTAACTGCCATTAACATGTCTGATGGGGAAGCTTCACTTATTGATAAATCTATGCTTGAAAGATTAAGTTCAAATCCCTATGAAGGAAGAAAAACAAGATTTGTGAGTTGTTCGCTTCGTCGCTTGTGTGAAGCACTAAGAAAGATGGTACTGATTTCTAGTCAATATATTCAGCCATTAGAACTGATAAAGTAACATCTTGGTAAATTTTTGAAATAGAGAGAAGGGAAAGAAATCCTTCAAATGGATGGGAAAATCATTCCATGGTATCGTCGGGCTTCAATTGAAGCATTTAACAATCCAAATGATGAGTCTCGGGTGTTACTTGCATCTACAAGAGCTTGCTATGAAGGGATTAGGTTGACAGAAGCTTCAAGAGTTGTGCTTCTAGATGTTGTTTAGAATCCAGCTGTTGGAAGGCAAGCCATCAGCATCATAGGTCAAAAGGAATTTATATACACATACAATTTCATAACTTACGGAATAGGTGAAGGTGATAAATCATGCACGGTAACGAATAATTTAAACAGTCCGGGATAATCATGCACGGTAACAAATATCATTGCTCTTAGAGTGAAATACTCCTGCTTGTACTCATCCAATGTACGTACCCCTTCATTCCACAATTTCACCATATCTTCCATTAATGGTTCCAAGAACACATCAATTTCGACGCCGGATTGTTTCAGACCTTGGATAAGAACAGATAAAAAAAAATATTTCCTTTTGTGACACAACCACGTCAGTAGGTTTTGCATCGTTAAGACCACAGGCCATGTGCTGTGTATACTCCTTTTTTCACCAAACGGATTCATTCTGTCTGTACACAAGGCAATTCTTGCATTTTTGATTTCCTTTGCAAATTCTGGATATCAAATATAAAGTTTTTCCACTGGGTTGCATCACCAGGGTGTCGAATATGTTTTTCATTCTTCTTGCGCTGCTCAGAATGCCAACGCATAAGTTAAGCCTCACTAGGGTTTGAGAATAAACGCTTCCAGCAGTCAAATACTGGAAGGTACCACATCACGAAGGCAGCAATTTTTCTCTTATTTTTCCCACCTGCATCGTCAGAACTATCATCATCGTCACATTCAGGGCCAATAACAAACTTCTTATTCTTCTAGAACTTATTCATGTTGGTAACATACTCGTGATTGTAGTCCTTCTTGTATCTACTGACACTGCAGATGGAGCATCTAGTTGCGAGCTCATGCTCTTTGTGATACAAAATACAATGGTTCACACAAGCTTGTATTTTTGGCACACCTAGAGCATCGGACAAAGAAGATTCTTTGCTTTATAAGTGCTTCTGGGCAGTTTATTTGGATTTGGAAGAATTTCTGGCAAAAGATTCAAAAGATCAGAGAAACTACAATCGGACCATCTATGACTGACTTTCAACTTTAGTAGTTCTAGGGCTGCACGCAATGTAGTAAAATTTTTATCACAATCCTTTGATTCATCATATAAAAGCTCCATCGCCGCATTCTGCAATGTCTCCATTTTACTTAAACCTTTGCTTGCTCCTGTACAAATCAATACATGTGGTTCGATGGGACGCACCATCTCCTCACAATCAAACACATCATCATCATCATCATCATCATCATCATCATCACCATCTTGATTGTCATACCATCATCGATATGAACACTATCGTCATTTGAACCTCTCTTATCATCTTTGTCCACTCCATGTGTATCTAACTCACCATGCTCTATCCATATTGTGTAGTTTTTTTTTGAAACCTATTTTCACCAAATGAGATTGGATTACTATAGTATCTATCCAAGCAATCTTATTTTCGCAGTCCATACATGGACATAATATGTCCTCTATCTTTTGCATCTTTGCATGTCTCTTGGATGCTTCAATAAAAATTGCAACATTTTTAACGTACATAGGATCAGGTCTTGGAATGTTATACATCCACGCTCGACGGTCCATGCTTCAATAACAGAATTTATAATTCAATAACAAAATTTTTTTGGTGTGTTTATACTAAAACAATTAACCTAAAGAAATTACTATGCATTTTCATAACAAATAATTTGCACCATTGTAAATTATTAATCAAGTGGACTACAAAAAAATTTGTTTGAGGATTTTTGGAGCTTTCTACGAAAAGTAATGGTATGTTTAATAACATAATTTATAATACAGGAAAATAACGAATTCTGGTGTTGAATTTTTTAAAGAGTTCCTAATATCATAATAGAATTTTTGTAAGGTTTATATAATTTTCTACTACAATATTTGGCCACAAATATTCCCTAAATGTCATCTTTAAAATGAACTTAAAGAGACATAACCAACCTGCATCATATGAGTGAATACTGCTATCATGTAGGTATGTTCATATGGGTTCCAAGAAATTTTGTTTCATAATTTTCTCAGCTTCGTAGTGGCCATAATGGATTTTTGAAGTTGGGCTTATTCATTGAAACATTTCATCATACACGTGATGTGCTTGTATTCATCTTCAACATCTAATCCTTCAAATCTACTTCTTTTTCTACAAAATTCATGGAGGAGCTCAAGGGAAGGCGCAACTACATATTCTTTGCGATGGAAGTTGTTTAACTACAAGTGTGTTTGTCTCAACTACATAAAGTGGGGGGGCTGGAGCCAAACTCAACAATACAAAACTGAAAACAGGACAATAAAATAAAAACATGACAGTGAAGAAGAAGCCTTTTCTAACCTTTTCTCTGTTTGAAGCTTGATCAACTGATGAATAAAGGACCGGGGGCGCACACTGGAATTTTAGCGGCCTGGCGGCATTGATGGAAAATCTCTCAGGTTAGGTTTTCTGCGGTGCCCGAGGGGCCCTTTATATAGGCGTCCGTTTTCAAAGGAAGATTTTAATAAAAAAACCGCATGTGATAAGAATTTTCTTAGGCGGTTGTTTCTAAAGAACAGCCTGTGATAAAGGCCCGAGCCTTTTCAATTTTCTTTTCCCCTTCTTTTTTTTATTTACATTCCAATATAAATACTCAAACATGTGTTGATTATGCAAATCGAGTCCAAATTTGATGATTCTTTTTTTCTATATTCTTCAAAAATTAATATCTACCACATGGACCAAATATTTTAAAACTTGTATAGCTAACATTGTAATGGTTTGGTAAATATCAAATTAATTTATACTCATATATTATTCACATTTTGTATCTCCTAAAAAAAAGGGATCCTTCACTAAAATTGGTTTGTAAGAACATATTTGTCTTATGTATACATGTATGAATTTTGTTAATTTTTTAAAGCATTCCAACGTGTCAAATTTTAAATTACCCATCATTCTAATCAAATGCTAACATACATATGAGGCATTCTTCAAATTTTGAACACACATTGATTCAAAAAAAAAAATTATAAAAATCTGAAAAAAAAATCATAGAGGTTGGTATAACGACTAAAAAGTTCTATTGAAAAATTCAATTAAAAATCATTATATTCATCAACATAGAAAAATGACAAATAACCATTGTTATTTGTTTTTTATGTTCTCACCAATTTCAAAGGTTTTCCAAGTGAAATTTAATGGAAACCTTTAATACTATAGCATATTACAAGAATGTGGAATTTGGTCGTTTAAAGGACCCCTCATTTTAATCAAGAATATTAATTTATCCCAGATTCAGTACATTTTTTTACAGACGGTTTTTAAATACTGCAGAGGTGGTTGTTGCTAAAGAACTGCATGTGATAAAATATCAAGCTTGTTCTTTAGTTTTTTTCTCTTGCTTCCTTTTTATTTAGATTCCAATATAAAAACTCAAACATGTATAGGTTCTACAAATTGAGTTCAAATTCAATTATTCTTTTTTTGTATTATTAAAAAATTAATATCTACCAACTGGACCAAATATTTTAAAACTTGTATAGCTAACATTGTAATGTTTTGGTATATATCAAATTAATTTATATTTGCATATTATTCACATTTTGTATCTCCTAAAAAAAGGGATCTTTCAGTGAAATTGGTTTGTATGAACATATTTGTCTTATTTATACACGTGTGAATTTTGTTAATTTTTTGAAAGCATTCCAACATGTCAAAATTCAAATTATCCATCATTATAATCAAATGCTCATATACATTTGAGGCATTCTTCAAATTTTGAACACACATTGATTCAAAAAAAAATTATAAAAATCTGAAGAAAAGCATAGAGGTTGGTATGATGACTAAAAAGTTCTATTGAAAATTCAATAAAAAAATCATTATATTCATCAAGATAGCAAAATGACAAGTAACCATTGTTATTTGTTTTTTATATTCTGACCAATTTCAAAGGTTTTCCCAAGTGATATTTAATGGGAACCTTTAATACTCAAGCATATTACAAGAGAGTGGAATTTAGGCTTTTAAAAGGCCCCTCATTATAATCAAGATTATTAATTAAGCCTACATAGAGATCTTTGCAGGCGGTCGATTCTAAATAACCGTCTGAGGAAAGTCCTCTTCTCAGGCGGTTAGTACTAAACAACTGCCTGAAATAAAAACATCTTCTCAAGCGGTTTTTACTTAGGGCCTGCCTGAGAAAAGTCCTCTGCGCACCCGCTTGAGAAGATAAATGTCTATATAACAACGCTTGGCCTCCTTGGAAAAACCTAACCCGGGCAAAATCACTTAGACATCGTCAGGATGCTAAAATTTCGTTTGCCGCCAAGTCTTTGCCGCCCTTGCCGCTGAGCTTAGCCATTGTCACCGAGATTCGATCTCGCCGCTGAGCTTCAACCTCGCCGCTTCCTTTCCTTCCTTCCAGGTACATTGAGCTTTGCCCTCGCTGTCGTCACCGAGCTTCGACCTTGATGCCAGGTATGCTGCCGCTTCCTTCCCTACTCCGTCCTCGTGCCGCCTCTCTCCTCGCCCTCGCCGCCAGCTGAGGTATGTCCTTGCCACAGCCGCACACTAGATTTTCTTATTGTCCTTTGATACAAGCAATACGAATGCCTAGCTAATGCCTTGGTCAGTCATCTCAAACCCTAGAATGGAATTTGGTCAGTCGCTGTCAATACCCTGCGTACTGCGTACACCACAATACCACAAGAAAAGCCACGGAGTTCCATATGTCCGAGTTGAAGACCTCCGAAGGCTCTACATGTCCTGCAGCACTGGGCCTGCCTCCCTCGTTAGGGTAGCTCCAGTGCTGCCACGTGTATAGCGGCTCCGGACCTGCCTTCCCACAATGGGATCTCCAGAGCTGCCACGTGTCGAGCCTCCGGACCTAAGCCTCCATCGGGAAGACTGTCGGATCTCCAACGGCGTGGACATTCAAGAGCCAGTTAAAGCAGCCGTTACGAGACCTGATTACATGTCATTAATACCATGTTAATGACACACTATCAGTGGACCTTTAGTACCGGTAACGCCACCATTACGGCGCGTTATCACTCTGTTAAATGTAATTAATACGTACAAATTATGTATTAGGTAATTAAAGACCGCCGAGGCCACATGTCGGGCCGAGATGACAATGTAACGGTCAGTCCTTAGACTATAAAAGGGATGTGCTGCATAGTACAAAGGACAAGTCTAATCAACCCCAAGCAACTACACACTTATACATACAACAACCACTCGTGGAGTAGGGTATTACGCTCAGGCGGCCAAACCACATAAAAATCCTCATGTCACTATCTCGTTCATAATTTCACGCGCGCCCAACCAATTATGAACCTCCGCAGACTACGATCTAGTAGTATCGGGGGACGTGTCGATCGCACACTTTTACATTTGGCATACCAGGAGGGGTGCCTGAGATTTTGAGATGGTGAACTCTGCCGCAACATCATCCAACGACAACGCTAAGCAGCCTGCTGGAGGAAATCCCTCCAACGAGCAACAGCCAGCTGGTGTTGTTGTCCCGGCTAGCGTCATTCCACCACCACTACCAACTGCTCCATCAAACAATGTCGGCAACAAGATGGTGTCTTTGTGTCGGTCGCTGCATCGACACACAATGACTCAGAGAGTGCAATCAACGCGGCACATACTCTTCTGCAACATCCACCAGCGTCAGGAGCTCCTCAAGGCGTAATGGAGCAGTGGCGCACTAATGTGGAGCATCTGGTTGCAGCAGCAGCCAATACCATCAGCATCCAAGGTCCTCCACCTTTGGGTCATGCACTTTCGCAGCGATGGGCCTTGTCTGGCATACTTGGTCCTCAGACGTCACAACACCGGAGCATGCACCCTCCAAGCAAGTGATGTCCCTGCCCTCCGCGGCACACCATACTCACACATCTTCAAGGATCTTGACCCATGATCTGTGGTCGTAGCTTGAACTACATTACAAGCAGTAGGACAACCGCGTTCACATCGATCATGCTCGCGAAAGGCGAGAAGATTGGGAAAACCCTGGTCGTGCACCTTGGCATGGTCTGATGGACGCAGAAGTTCCGGCCTTATTTGCCGATGAAATACGATGGGACTGTCAACTCCGTCGAGTTCCTCCAATTCTACTCCACTGCCATTCTCGCGGCGAGAGGAAATGAGGTCGTGATGGCAACCTATTTCCCTGTGGCTCTAACTGGGACAGCTAGGTCCTAGTTCATGAGTCTTCCGCCTGACTCCATCAACAGTGGGGCAGAGCTATGCCACCAGTTCACAGCCAGCCACATGAGCTCCTACACTCGACCTGGCATAGAGCGGACCTATTTGCCGTACAGCTGAAGTCGGGAGAGTCGTTGCGATTGTTCATCCAGCGGTTTTCTAATGTATGGAACACAATTCCTTCCGTCTCTAATGCATTTTTCATTGTTGCATTTTGACAGGGCGTCCGAGATAAGAAGATGCTGGAGAAGCTGGCGACGGTAGAAGTAACCAGCGTCAAGGAACTCTTCATCCTGGCTGACAAATGTGCTAGTACTGCAGAGGGTCATGAAACGCACTCCAAACCAGCTCCAGAGGCTGGAAAAAACTCCTCCAAAGCTAAAGCCACTGCCTCTGGCAGTGGGACAAAGAAGAAAAAGTCCAACGGCAAGAAGAAGCAGTCGGCTGACACGCCTGCTACTGTTGCTGCACCTCTGGGTGGTCGGGGGCCACGCCCCAAGAAACATCCTTGACCGTCGTCTGAAGACGGCGGCAGTCAAAAGATGTGGTGTACGATCCATAAAACGGACACTCACAATCTTGAAGATTTCCGCGAGGTCCAAAACCTTGTCGAGCACTTCAACAAGCACCGAGAAGAAGCTCCTTTCCGCCCGTGAGAAGGAAAGCAGAAAGTTGACGAAGCTCCGACTGATCTAGAGCTGGGCTTCCAGGACCGCAAGAAGGTCCTGAAGGATGTGTACAACACTGTCGACGACGATTTTGATATATCCGACAACAAGCATTGGAAGACCCTCAATACCACATATGGAGGGCCTGGGGTATCACCTCCCGCAGCATCCTCAAGACTATGCATCGAGAGATGGCTGCCACAGCTCCTACTGCCAAGGCAGAATGCCATCACAAGTGGATGGACACTCTCATCACTTTTGATGCTTCAGACTGCTCAAGAAATATGATCGGAGTTGGACAACTGCCATTGATGGTGTCTCCTACCATCAATAATGTCCAGCTCTACCATGTCTTGGTGGATGGAGGGTCGGCACTTAACTTCCTCAGCCATGAAGCATTCGTCAAGATCTAGCTGAAACTCTCGGACCTTCACCCCTCATGTCTTCTCTATGGGGTATGTCCGGGCGCCATCAGTCCTCTTGGCTCAATTACACTTCTGGTGACCTTCGAGACTCGGGAGAACTATAGGACCGAGAAGCTGGTCTTCGAGGAAGCATCTGGCAAGGAGCAAGCTGCTCAACCTCCGAGTCACTGCGCTAGAAGAACTCCACGCGCTTGCAGTAGCGCAGGAGGAAGCATCTGGCAAGGAGCAAGCTGCTCAACCTTCGAGCACTCGCCACCGAGGCTCAACCTCTGCACCACACGTGCAGCCAAGCAGTGACACTAACATCCCTGTCAAAGTTGTCCAAATTGGTTCCGATGCTACCTAGACCACTCGTATATCAGGAGGTCTGGAGAATAAATAGGAACTCGTGCTCATCACTTTCCTCCGGGCAAATGTTGACATGTTTGCATGGCAACCATCACAGATGCCTAGGATCCCTAGGGAGGTGATTCAGCACAGCCTGAAGATATACTTCGACACACGGCCAATACACCAGCCCCGGAAGTAATCAGTCGAGCGACAAAACTTCATTAGACAAGAAATCAAGAAGTTGCTTGAAGCTGGTATCATCTGGGAGGTTCATCATCCACGATGGCTGGCAAACCCAGTCATTGTACCCAAGTCCGGCGGGAAGCTTTGAACGTGTATCGACTACACCACCTTGAATACAAAAGACCCATTTCCACTACCTAGGATATACCATATAGTGGACTCCACCTCCGGGTGCAAGTGATTGTGTTTTCTAGATGCATATTCTGGATATCATCAGATACAAATGTCTAGGGAAGAAGAAGAGCACATTGCCTTCATAACAGTTGATGGGTTGTATTGTTATACTGCCATGCCTTTTGGTCTCAAAAATGTTGCTTCAACTCCATGCACAAATCATTTGGAGAGCTCATCAGGGACTTGCTAGAGGTCTATGTCTAGGACATCGTCGTGAAGGTGAAGAAAAAGGAGTCACTCCTTGACAACTTGCAAGCCATCTTTGAAAAGCGGCACATTACGCGCACCAAGCTAAATCTTGACAAATGTGCCTTCGGGGTTAGCTCCGGGAAGCTCCTCAAATTCTTGGTGACTCACCAGGGAATTGAGGCAAACTGGCCGAAGATCAAGGCTATTGAAGACATGCGGCCCCCAGCCTGCATCAAGGACGTCCAGAAGCTAACTAGATGTCTAGCTTCACTCAACCGCTTCATCTCAAGACTGGCAGAATGGGCGCTACCCGTCTTCAAGTTATTGAGGAAGTTCGAGCCATACCATTGGTTTGAAGAAGCAGAAAAGGCGTTCCAAGAGCTCAAGCAGCTCCTCACCACACTACCAATCCTGGTAGCTCCGAACCCGGGTGAGCCTCTTTTTCTTTACATTTTGGCAACTACGGAGGTTGTCAGCATGGTCCTGGTCGCAGAAAGACCAGAGCAACCTACAGTTCAGTAGCCCAGACCCCATCCGAGAGGGTCCGGAGCTATCTAAAGGCGAGTCTGGGCCCCAGCCCCCAGGCATGAATCCTCAAGGCAGGCTCCCCGAGGACCAACCTCTCTCATCTGAGGGATTTCACACAGCTGAAGAAGAAGTTCTGAACCCCTCCAGAAGGGTCCATGAAGCTCAAGAAGAAGGTTCAGATCTTTCTGGGAGGGTCCGGGTTTATGAAGCGGGAGCTCTGGGACCTTCCAGCAAGGTGTGAACTATCCAGCGGCCAGTGTACTACATCAATGAAGTACTTCACGACACCAAGACTCGATACATTGAGGTGCATAAGCTGCTTTATGTAGTTCTCATCAACTCAAGGAAGCTACAGCACTACTTCCAAGCCCACAAGATATTAGTGGTAACCTCCTATCCCCCGCGTGCTATATTGCATAACCCCAATTCTACTAGGAATATTACAAAGTGGGCAGCGGAGTTGGCAGAGTTCGATCTCGAATTCCTACCTCGACATGCTATCAAGAGTCAGGCATTTGCTGACTTGGTGGTGGAGTGGACCTCTTCATCATCATATCCAGGGGGCCCCAGTGAGCACAAGACGGAACCAAAGGTCCCGGTCTTCACCGAGCCTCACTGGACTCTCTACTTCGATGGCTCCATTCAAAAGCAGGGGGCCAGAGCTGGAATCCTTCTCCTCGCTCCGACCGGGGAGAAGGTCAAGTACATGGTACACCTTGACTTCAAGGCAACCAACAACATGGAGGAGTATGAAGCTCTCGTCTACGAGCTCAAGGTGGTGCTATCATATGGCGTCAAGCAGATGCTAGTGATGGGTGATTCGCAGCTCATTATCAAGCAAGTCAAAGGTGAATGCAGCTGCAACAACCCACAACTTGGTGCTTACCTCCTTGAAGTCCAGAAGCTCCAGAAGGACATCCACGTCCTGGACCTCTGCCATGTCCAGCGTCTCAACAACGCTGAAGCAGATGAACTTTCGACGAATGCTTCAACCAGAGCTCAAGCTCCCAACGAAATTTTTGTTAGGAGGTTACCGCTCAGCCTGCCGAACTAAGTGAAGGGTGTGACACCAGCACCCAAGAGCTGGTGGTCCTGGTGGCCCTGGTACCATGGCGTCCACCAAGGATCGTAGGCCCTGCAGGAAGCTCTGAGCAACACAACACACAAGATCTGGAGGCTCATGTTAGCTCTGATGCATGGATTTCGGAGACTCGGAGCAACTTGAAAGACAACATCCTTCCTGAAGACGGTGCATCCGCTGACTGGATCATCAGATTGGCTAAAATATACACGCTGGTAGAAGGGGATCTCTACCAGTGTGGTGCCAATGGCGTCCTAATGCGGTGCATTGCCCGAGAAGAAGGTCGCGAGCTCTGCACGGAAATCCATGGAGGCGAGTGTGGGAACCACACGTATTTCTCCATGTTGGTCGGTAAAGCCTTCCGACATGGCTTTTACTGGCCTACAGTTCTCCAGGATGCAGTTGAGTTGGTAAAAAAGTGTGAAGCATGTTAGTTCCCCACGAAACAAATTCACACACTAGCTCGGTCGCTGCAAATGATACCTCCTACATGGCCATTTGCAGTGTGGGGATGGACATCTTCGGACCTTTTGAATGTGGCCTAGAGGGGGTGAATGTGGCCTAGAGGGGGTGAATAGGCCTTTTGAATTTCCTGCACACTTAATAGAATCGTCAAAACTTGGTTGGCCGGAGTAGTCCGGTCGTGTGGGCGGACTTGTCCGGTGTGCTAGAAATATGTGTGTTGATCAGGTGTTATTTGGGAAACTAAATTTCTTTGGCAGCGGAAATGAGAACAACTGATATTTTTGTTTGAGATTAATGTAAGAATGCAAGTGAATACTTATAATTCCTTAGATTGATGTTTAGCACTCAAGTGATCCAATGAACAAAATGTAAAGGAAATAAAGTGCAAGACACATGAATTTTTCCCGAGGTTCGATCTCACCACGAGATCTACGTCCTCATTGAGGAAGCTCACACGGAGCCGGGTCTCCAACCCTTTCCCTCTTCAAGTCACCACGAAGGCCGACTTGATTCCACTATCACGGGTAATCACCAAGTTTGTGGGGCAACCTCACACGTTGAGGGCTCCCACGAGAAATACAACGAAAGAAGTGATCAAATACACTCAAAATTATTACAATGCAGAGTATGAGTGTAGAAAGATCAAACCCCAAGAGCTCACAATGAAGGAATGACTATCTCCCAATCCCGAATCCAAGTGTTCAATTGATTTCACTCTTTTTGCACTTTAGATGTGTGGGGAGATGTGTTTTGGGCTCTTGGGACGAAGTGGCAGTACTAGGGTTTGTGTTTGCAGCAGTATATGTCGTGTGTATATCTTGGAAGGCTATGGATTCTCTATTTATAGGGTTTCCAAAAAGTAACCGTTGAAAAACCCTAACACCGGACTAGTCCGGTGCAAGTCCGGACTTGTCCGGTCTCAGTGTACTATGAAGTCCAGAAAGTCTGCCGGACTAGTCCGGTCCAAGCTCGGACTAGTCCGGTTCTGTGAGAAGGTGAACTCCAGAATGTTCAACGGACTAGTCTGCAGACTAGTCCGATCTCCACAGAAGGGAGACTCTAGAAAGATCAACGGACTAGTCCCGTGAACACACAGACTAGTCCGGTCCCTCAATATGAGAGACAACAGAAAGTTCAACGGGCGAGTCCGGTGGGCACACGGACTAGTCCGGTCTCCCAATTTGAGAGATTCCAGAGAGTTAAACGGACTAGTCCCGTCCATGATCGGACTAGTCCGGTGCATTGTGAATTTTAAGTTAATTTTAGGCCCTTACCCCAGCGCAAAGTTGTGAGCTCTTGAACCGTGTCTTTCATACACTCCCTATACATTCAAAATCTAATTTTGATCTTCCGAGCTCCATCAAAGTATCCCTCTTTAGACACCACTCCATTTTTCACCTTTTTGTGTGCACCGAGCTGTTTCTCTTATCTGTCCTACAGTCATTTCAATAGTTTCATTAGGATCTCATATGTTTGTCATCAATTAGCCAAAACCCACAAGGGATATCCTAGATGCACATACAATCTCCCCCTTTTTGGTGATTGATGACAACCATTTGAGATATCACAATTGAGAATAAAAAACTTGATTTTCATAAGGTGTGCATATATGAGAATAACGATGAATCCACAGAAAGCTTCTCACATATGCACACACCTTATGGTGGGGTGCCTAACAGGTGTGTGATCAACAAGGTGTGATAAAGTAAAGGTAATCAATAATGAGCATAGAGATAATCATTCAATTAACAATAAGCATCACACATAAGAGAAGAAATAGTGCATTACAAGGTTTTAAAAAAATAAGTACATGTCCTTGATCACAAAAACATAAAGACACCAACTAGAGATGGTCTCAAACTACTAGTCTCAATCTCTCCCCCCTTTGACATCAAGGCACCAAAAAGGGAAAAATTGAGGGGAATCACTCATCGCCACTCTCTTTTTCAGTCTCGGACCTGTCCTCATCTTCACCACCATCATCATCATTCGCCGGAGCAAACTCTTCCTCAGAGTCCTCGAAGGCGGGCGGGTATCCCACCGGCTCAATCTCCAGCTTGTCACAGATAGCTTTGATGTTGGCATTGACATATTGTTGATGCTTCTTCTGCCTGACTTCAATCTTGCGGCAGCAAGCAAATATAGAGGTGAGCATTTTGAGCACACCTCCGGAGGGTTCATGGGTATGTGCAGAGCTAGGAGGAGCAGTTGAAGATCTTGTGGCATTCACATCCCGAGTTTGTTTAGTCCTCCTCTCAGCTTCAGGGGAGGGAGGTGCATCAGGAGCCGAGGGTAGAGTGTACTCGGTGGGCTTTTGCGGCTTCAATCCCGTGGGAGCGACATCCTTGACAAACTCAAGTCCCGTCACTTTCTCAATCATGAACATGATGTACGGGGCATACCCGCAAGATCTTTTGGGAGTGTTTGAGATGTTCACAATGTCATTGTAGATGTACTCAAAGACATTGAATGGTCTCCTTCCACTAATGTACTTCATTAGGGTCCTCAAGGTTCCTTGTATAGTCCCCGCATCTCCATCTTTCGGGGCTATTGTCTTCCTAAAGATTCTGTTGAGGACCACAAAGAAGGGCTTCAGATATTTGCTGTTCAGAGGCACATAGGACATCCTTGTGTCATAGAGGAAATTGAGCTCATCCTTCTCCAAGGGTTGCAAATTGTGGATGACAAGATCATGATCCAGAGTATGTTCAAGGTGAAGAATCCTTGCAAACTCATCATAAGTAACACTATACTTAGAACCATGGGTCATCCATGTAAGACTGTCTCCATCACCCCGAGCAAAGTAGAGCGTAGAGTATAATTGGGTGATGATCTCATTGTTCCAGTCATTCTCAAAAGAAAACAATTCCTTCAGTCCATGCCTCTCCAGGGCCTCAACCACTTCACGGAAGGCAGGATATTTCTTCGACTGCATGTACCCAATGTTCACCCATTGACTCTTCACAACGGGATTCTTCATCTTCATGTACACATGCTCGTAGTAGTCGGCATGGAAGTTGCTCCAAAATCTTGGGTATGAGCATTGCCGAAGTTGATCATACACATTAACCTGCCTGAAGCTATCTGCAAGCTCACCTCCTTTTTCGGTGAAATCCAAGGACAAGTTTTGCAAATAATCTTGGTACTTATGACCAGAAGGAAATAAACAATGAAAAGTGGTCATAAACTAAAAGATCTCTTTATTAAAATTAGTTTTCTTAGATGAAAAGGAGGTGAGGGGCAGTTTTAGCAATAAAATGCAACATTTGAAGTATCAACCAGATGTGCAACGTTTCAAGCCACATTTCGAGAGTCAAGAATATTAAGTTCGTTTCTAAGCTCACAAAACCTTTTCTCATCAAATGGTTTGGTAAAAATATCAGAAAGTTGTTTTTCAGTCCTAACATGTGAAATAGCAATGTCACCTTTTAATGAATGATCTCTAAGAAAATGATGACGAATATCTGTGCTTAGTTCTTGAGTGCTCTACAGGGTTTTGTGCAATTTTATAGAACTTTCATTGTCACATAGAAGCTGGATATGGTTAAGATTGTAGCCGTAGTCCATAAGGGTTTGTCGCATCTAAAGTAGTTGTGTGCAACAACTACCGGCTGCAACATATTCTGCTTCTGCTATGGAAAGAGCAATGGAGTTTTGCTTTTTAGATGACCAAGAAACTAGGGACCTACCAAGAAATTGACAAGTCCCTGACGTGCTCTTTCTATCGACTTTGCATCCTGCATAGTCGGCGTCGGAATACCCTATCAAGTTAAATTTGGATCCTTTGGGATACCAAAGGCCCAAGTTTGGTGTGTGCACAAGGTACCTTAGGATTCTTTTCACCGCAATTAAGTGACACTCTTTAGGTGCGGTTTGAAACCTTGCACACAAGAAAATACTAAGCATAATATCTGGCCTAGATGCACATAAATAAAGTAAGGAGCCGATCATGGACCAATATACCTTTTGGTCGACATTTGGACCGTCTTCATTGAGGTCGAGATGTCCGTTAGTGGCCATGGGTGTCTTGATGGGCTTGGATTTGTCCATATTGAATTTCTTGAGAATGTCCTATGTATATTTGGTTTGGCTTATAAATGTACCTTCTCTTAATTGCTTCACTTGGAATCCCAAGAAGAACTTCAATTTGCCCATCATTGACATCTCGAACCTATCTGTCATAATTTTGCTAAATTCTTCACAGAAAGATTTGTTAGTGGATCCAAAGATAATGTCATCAACATAAATTTGACATACGAATAGGTGATCATCACAATGTTTAGTGAAAAGTGTATAGTCAGCTTTACCAATTTTGAACCCATTTTGAATTAGAAAATCTCTAAGACACTCATACCAAGCTCGAGGAGCTTGTTTGAGGCCATAGAGAGCCTTACGCAGTTTGTAGACATGGTTGGGATACTTTTGGTCTTCGAATTCTGGTGGCTGCTCCACATAAACTTTCTCCTTGATTGGACCGTTTAAGAAAGCGCTTTTGATGTCCATTTGATACAGCTTGAAATTATGGTGTGTAGCATATGCCAATAAAATACGAATGGACTCAAGTCTAGCTACAGGATCGAAAGTTTCATCGAAGTCCAAACCTTCGACCTGAGAATAACCTTTGGCCACCAATCTTGCTTTATTTCTTGTTACTACTCCATGTTCATCTTGCTTGTTCTGAAAGACCCATTTGGTTCCAACTATGTTCGCCTTTGGTCTCTCCACCAGCTCTGACACTTCATTTCTCTTGAAGTTGTTCAGCGCCTCTTGCATTGCAATTACCCAGTCTGGATCCCTTAAGGATTCTTCTACCCTGTATCATTCCAGAAAAGACACAAAAAATAGTATTCACAGAAATTTGCAACTCGAGATCTAGTAGTTACTACCTTAGCAATATCTCCAATGATGTTGTTGACAGGGTGGTCTCTTTGCACGCTCTGGCGTACTCTTGGGTGTGGAGCTTGTGTAGTTGCTTGTTCTTCATTATCTTCATGTGTATTGTCTCCCCCTAGATCATTGCTTCCATGATTGTCTTGATCTTCTTGATCTTCCTCCTCTTGATCTTGTGCAAGGGCTCCCCCTTGATCATTGCCTCCGTGTTGAGGTTCATCTTGTGCATTTAAGTCGAATGTTTGCTCTTGTGGTAAGATATCACCAAGTCCCATTTTCTTCAGTGCTTCATATGGAGCTTCCTCTTTTTCAAGCACACACTTATCAACTTGCTCCACTTGTGAGCCGTTAGATTCATCGAACACTACGTCACGTGCTACTTCAACAAGGTCGGGCACCTTGTTGAAGACACGATAGGCGTAGGCATTCGATTCATAACCGAGCAAGAATCCTTCATCGGACTTCAAAGCGAACTTCGGGGCCCTCTGTTTCTTGTTCATAATAAAACATTTGCAGCAAAAAACTTTAAAATGTGAAACATTAGGATTTTTACAGGTAAGGAGCTCATACGGAGTTTTCTTCAGTAGTCGATGGAGGTACAGTCGATTCGTGGCGTGACAAGCGGTGTTCACCGCTTCTGCCCAAAATCGATCTGACGTCTTGTATTCATCCAACATAGTTCTTGCCATTTCGATCAATGTTCCGTTCTTTCTTTCGGCCACTCCATTTTGTTGAGGGGAGTAGGGTGCCGAGAATTCATGCTTTATCCCTTCTTCATCGAGAAACTCTTCAACTTGGAGGTTCTTGAATTCTGTTCTGTTGTCACTTCTGATGTTCCTTATGGTTGATGAGAATTCGTTCTGAGCTCTTTTCAAGAACTTCTTGAGGATCCCTTGAGTTTCTGATTTATCATACAAGAAAATACCCAGGTAAATCTTGAAAAACCATCAACAATTACTAAACTGTATTTGTTACCGCCGATGCTGATGTACGAAATTGGACCAAAGAGATCCATGTGGAGGAGTTCCATCGGTCTTGCGGTAGTCATCACATTCTTGGCGGGGTGTGGTCCTCCGACTTGTTTTCCTGCTTGACAAGCGCTGCACGGCCTGTCTTTTTCAAAAATCACATCCTTTAGACCACGGATGTGACCACCTTTTAGAAGTTTCTGCAGATTTCTCATCTCAACATGGGCTAGCCGTCTATGCCACGACCATCCCATGTTGGTCTTAGCAACCAAGCAAGTGTTGAGTTTGGCTTTATCTTTGTTGAAGTCAACAAGATAATGCTTTCCCTTCAACATTCCCTTGAATGCAATCGAGCCATCGCTTCTTCTAAAAATGGTCACACCCTCATTAGTGAATAAACAATTGTAACCTTTGTCACATAGTTGGGATATTGACAAAAGGTTATAATCTAGAGAATCTACATGTAAAACATTGGATAATGTGTGTTGAGCGGATATTTCAATGCTACTGCTACCAAGAACCTTTCCTTGGCTGTTGTCTTTGAAGTATATGCCTTCACTTGGATCCTTGGTATATTCGTACTCCACAAACATACCTCTCTCTCCGGTCATGTGATTTGTGCATCCGCTATTCAGCACCCATTTAGACCCACCGGAGGAATAAGCCTGCAAAAAAGAATTATTCCTTGGTTTTAGGTAACCAAGCTTGCTTGGGTCCTCTCAGGTTAGTCACAAGAGTCTTGGGCATCCACACACAAGCTTTTGAGTTCTTGTGGCGTGGCCCTGTATATTTAGCAATGACTTTTCCATGTTTGGCTTTCATAAGAACATCGGAAGCATCAAATGTACGAAACAATATTTGTAAATCAGATTCATGGGATTTTTTCCTTAACAAAGACAACTCCATTCTTAGCATGTTTGGGAGTAGACATGTGTTTTTTCCTGGCAAAACCAAGGCCATCTTTGACATTAGGAGGTCTAGTGACCATATATGCACTGCGTACATATTTGATCTTCTCCTTATCAAAGATGCCGCTTGGAGGGGCATGCATATTATGAGAAGTTGAAGTATTAGAAATAACATTCTTCTTACTATAGCAAGTGCAAGTTCCGATTGTTGTCGAGCTCATATCTTTGGAGGAAGAGCTCTTGGAGGAAGAGGAGTCACTTTGCTTGAGCGACTCAACTTGCACCTAAAGGATCTTGTTAACTTTTGACAAGTTAGCAAGTTCTTCCTTGATTGCAATATGCGAGTCTTCTAGCTTTGAGTAAGTTTCCTTACTCAAGGCCATCTCAACCTCGAGCGACTCGTTCTTCTATCTTTCAAGCTCAAGAAGCTTTTCAACTTCTTGATATCTCTTCCTTTCACGGATGATCATATCTTCTTGCCGGTTAAGAAGTTCCTCCTTTTCAAAAATTTCGTTCGACAACATTTCCATTTTCTTTAGAGCAATTTTACTTAGTCCTCTAAACATTTCTACATTATCACTAGAGCTATCAAAGTCATCAATAGAGGAATTTAGCATAGGAGGGGTGAGTTGTACCTTTTTCTTGCCTTCCTTGGCCATAAGGCAAGTGTGGTTGTTCATATCCCATCCTCTCATGTTTGGGAAGAGTGTGGCCTTCATAGTAGGTTTCTTGATTGCGATAGTGGCCATCTCTTCTTCTTCATCAGAGGAGACTCGTCGTTTGAGTCCCACTCCTTGCCAATGTGAGCTTGATGGGCTTGTCTTCTTTTTCTGAAATTTTTCTTTTCTTAAGGTCTTGTTTCCTTCTTCCTTTTGTTTTCTTCATAAGGGCAGTCCACCATGAAGTGACCATACTCTCCGCAGTTGTAGCAAGTGCGTCGAGCCTTGGATTTTCCTTTATCCTTGCTTTTGCCTTCATTTGAATTGTTGCCATGTCTTCTTTTCATCATTCGTTTGTTCTTGATAAAGAGTACCATTTCTTCATCATCAAGATCGGTGCTCTCATTGCTTGTATGCCCATCGTCTTTATCTTCACGAGTTTCTTTGAGTTTGGGTCGGCATGTTGCTTTGAGAGCAACCTCTTTCTTTTTGGAGGAAGTGAGTTCGGCCAAGTCTTTGATGTATTGTGCCTCTTTCTCCATCATTTCATGATTTATGATCTTCCCCAACAACTCATCGGGAGTCATTTTGTGAAACCCGGGGCTTTCTCTAATCATTGAGCAAAGTGTGACATTTCTTGGCATGAAGGCTCTAATCATTCTCTTGACCACCTCGTGATCCGTCCATTTCTTACTTCCATAGGCACGAATTTTGTTGATGAGTGCCTTCATCCGGTTGTACATGTCTTGAGGTGATTCGCCTTCTTCAATAGCAAATCTCCCCAACTCCCCTTCAAGCATCTCGATTTTAGCTTCATGAACCGACCTATTCCCTTCGTGAGCTGTCTTGAGTGTATCACATATTTCCTTTGCACTTTCTAAGCCATCGATCTTGGTGAATTCCTCTTTTCTTAGTGATGATGTGATCACGGCGATGGCTTGTGCATTTATGTGAATCTCTTGTTCTTGTTCTGAGGTGAGTTCTTCATCCGTGTCCGGGATATCTATGCCAGTGCAAACAATGTGCCACAGACTAGGATTTAGGGATATTAGATGCATCTTCATGTTGTACTTCCACATGGTATAGTCGCTTCCGTCAAACTGTGGAGGTTTTCCCATAGGAATGGAAAGATAGTGATTGTTTGAATTGAGACGGTTGTAGTTGTAAGGATGTCGGGAGTAGTCATGATGACCACTGCCCGTCGTCTTCTCTTCTTCTTTTCCCTTTTGTCCTAGCAATTTCATTCTCAAGAGTGCCTTTAGTTGTCGCACTTCTTCATCATCGTGTGGGCTCTCTTTCAGCACATCAAAGGCTTTAGTTTCTTGTTCCTCCTCATTAATGTTCATCTTCGAGATATCGTTGTTCTTCTCAGAGGCTATTGATCTCTCCGAGATGTGAGTCTCGTTAGCGGAGAACCTTGCTCTGATACCAATTGAATGTGGCCTAGAGGGGGGTGAATAGGCCTTTTGAATTTCCTGCACACTTAATAGAATCGTCAAAACTTGGTTGGCTGGACTAGTCCGGTCGTGTGGGCGGACTTCTCCAGTGTGCTTGAAATATGTGTGTGGATCCGGTGTTATTTGGGAAACTAAATTTCTTTGGCAGCGGAAATGAGAACAACTGATATTTTTGTTTGAGATTAATGTAAGAATGCAAGTGAATACTTATAATTGCCTTAGATTGATGTTTAGCACTCAAGTGATCCAAAGAACAAAATGTAAAGGAAATAAAGCGCAAGACACAAGAATTTTTCCCGAGGTTCGATCTCACCACGAGATCTACGTCCTCGTTGAGGAAGCTCACACAGAGCCGGGTCTCCAACCCTTTCCCTCTTCAAGTCACCATGAAGGCCGACTTGATTCGACTATCACGGGTAATCACCAAGTTTGTGGGGCAACCTCACATGTTGAGGGCTCCCACGAGAATTACAACGAAAGAAGTGATCAAATACACTCAAAAGCATTACAATGCAGAGTATGAGTGTAGAAAGATCAAACCCCAAGAGCTCGCAATGAAGGAACGATGATCTCCCAATCCCGAATCCAAGAGTTCAATTGATTTCACTCTTTTTGCACTTTAGATGTGTGGGGAGATGTGTTTTGGGCTCTTGGGACGAAGTGGCGGCACTAGGGTTTGTGTTTGCAGCAGTATATGTCGTGTGTATATCTTGGAAGGCCGTGGATTCTCTATTTATAGGTTTTCCAAAATGTAACCGTTGAAAAACCCTAAAACCAGACTAGTCCGGTGCAAGTCCGGACTTGTCCGGTGTCAGTGTACTATGAAGTCCAGAAATTCTGCTGGACTAGTCCGGTCCAAGCTCGGACTAGTCCGGTTCTGTGAGAAGGTGAACTCCAGAAAGTTCAACGGACTAGTCCGGTGAACACACGGACTAGTCTGGTCCCCAATTTGAGAGATTCCAGAGAGTTAAACGGACTAGTCCGGTCCATGGTCGGACTAGTCCGGTGCATTGTGAATTTTAAGTTAATTTTAAGCCCTTACCCCAGCGCAAAGTTGTGAGCTCCTGAAGTGTGTCTTTCATACACTCCCTATACATTCAAAATCTAATTTTGATCTTCCAAGCTCCATCAAAGTATCCCTCTTTAGACACCACTCCATTTTTCACCTTTTTGTGTGCACTGAGCTGTTTCACTTATCTGTCCTGCAGTCTTCTTAATAGTTTCATTAGGATCTCATATGTTTGTCATCAATTAGCCAAAACCCACAAGGGATATCCTAGATGCACTTACACCTTTCCCAAAAGCTGTCGGAGGTTATAGGTTCCTGTACGTCGCCATCCACAAGTCCACCAAGTGGCCGAATGCTACTCCAGTTGTGACAATCAACGAGCAATCTGCTATCAAGTTCTTGAAGTCCATAGTCTGCAGATTTGGAGTTTCGAACAGAATCATAACTGACAATGGAACCAAATTCACAAGTGTAGCATTCCAAGAATATTGTGAAGACCTCGATATACAATTCAGCTACGCATCAGTAGATCACCCGGTAGGTAATGGTCAAGCCGAGAGAGCAAATGCAGAAATATTGAAAGGACACAAGATGCGCACATATGAGTGCTTAAAGAAACACAGAGCAAACTGGATAGAGGAGCTTCCGTATGCAATATGGGCGACCAGGACAACACCTAACCGGTCAACTTGAGAGAAACCCTTCTTCCTGGTGTAGAGAGCTGAAGCGGTCCTTCCTCCGGAGATCACCATGGGGTCACTCCGGGTCCGGACCTTCGACAAATCCAGCAGGACAAGCTCCGGCATGAAGACCTTGACCTTGTCGACGAGGGAAGGTGCCAAGCAGCTATTCGGAATGCACGATATCGCAAGGCGCTCTGGTGCTATCACCAAAGGCATGTGTGCAACCGATAGCTTGAAGAAGGCGATCTGGTGCTGCAGAGAATACTAACTCATGAAGAGATAAACTAACTGTCCCCTAGTGATCAAAATATCCCGTCCCGGATGCGTTCGCTTGGCAACAGTGGATGGGACTCCGCTTCCCAATCCATGGAACATCAAGCACCTTCGTAAGTTTTATCCTTAGTTTCACGGAGGTGAGTCTGTAATTACACATAATGTAAGTTATAGAGTCTATGAACAGAGTTGGGTAAGTCCTCAGGGAGAACATCTGGACCCCTCCCGGAGGGTCCGGGTAGTTCAAGCACACTGAACATGCTCCCACTACTAAAAGTGTAGCTTACCTACCTAGGTTAGAACAAGATGAATAGCACGCTTGGCCTGGTTCCGTACCCTAAGTGTGTCCTTGTCTCCCCTTAATTTGGACCTATAATTAAAGACATTGTTGTGTGAAAACAGACTCCACATGCACTTCTCAAGGTTACCAAATAAACGTGCATCGCGCAAGACCTTAAAAACAGCAGGCAAATGTTCAAGATGCTCATCATATGACTTGCTGTAAATATGGATATCATCAAAGTAAGCCACCACAAATTTACCAGTGAAAGCACGTAAAACCTTGTTCATCAACCTCATGAAAGTGTTGGGCGCATTAGTTAAACCAAATGGCATGACTAACTATTCATAGAGTCCAAATTTAGTTTTAAAGGAAGTTTTCCATTCATCACCTATAGCCATACGAATCTGATGATACCCACTACGCAAATCAATCTTGGAGAAAATAACAGAACCACTTAACTCATCAAGAATGTCATCCAATCTAGGAATAGGATAGCGATACTGAATGGTAATGTTATTGATGGCTCTACAATCAACACAAATGCGCCAAGTGCCATCTTTTTTTGGAACCAAAAGAACAGGAACAAAACAAGGACTATGGCTCTCACGAATGTACCCACGATCCATAAGATCTTGGACTTGTCGCTGAATTTCCTTAGTCTCGTCCGGGTTGGTCTTGTAGGCGGCACAGTTTGGCAAGCTCGCCCCTAGAATGAAATCAATCTTGTGCTCAATGCCTCGCACATGTGATAATCCAGGGGGTATCTCTGATGGAAACACATCCATATATTCCTGCAAAAGGTTAGCAACAGCAGGTGGCAAAATAATGGATGTATCCTCAATAGAATATAAAGCATGTTTGCACACTAAAGCATAGCAAGTTCCATTAGAGGCATAAAAATCATCAAGATCAGATTTAGTTGCAAGCAAAATAGGATTTTTCAACTTAATATGTTGCTGAATTTCAGAATTGAAAACACCCTTTTGCTTAGCATTATTCTTTTTCTCCTGCTCAAATTGCACAATTTCAGTGGGACTCATAAGAAGCAACACAATTTTCTTGCCCTTATGCATGAGAGTATACTTATTAGATCGACCATGGTGAATAGCATCATTATTAAACTCCCAACGACGTCCCAACAAAAGAGAGCAAGCATCCATAGGTACCACATCAAAATCAGCAAAATCATGATAAGAACCAATAGAAAAATGTATCCTTGCTGTTTGTGTTACCTTTACCTTACCTTTGTTGTTAAACCATTGAATGTGATAAGGGTGGGGATGCTCCCGTGTGGTTAGGCCAAGCTTCTTGACCACGTCCACATTCACCAATTGTTGCAGCTATCTCCATCAATGATGATATGTACACGGCAGTCCGTGACGACAAGAAACATGTTGAAAAGGTTGTGATGTTGGCGGTTTTCGTCCTCTCGAACCATGGCACTCAAAGCTTGCGGCACACTCAAAGTCCTATAGTTGTTGGTCGCAGATGTACCAAGAACCTCCTCAACACCATCATCAGAACCTGAAATGTTAGTTGCACTAATATTTTCATCTTCAATAGCAAAAGCACTAACATACCCACTATTAGCAGTGGCAATGATCGCCCGTTTGCTGGGGCAATCTCGTTGCATATGGCCAAGTCCCTGGCAGCTGTGGCACTTGATGTCGGAGGTGCAACTTGTCGAAGTGTTTGGTGCAGCCGCCTTTGCTGCAACACCTGGAGGCATCTAGGACTTGCTGTTATCTTGTCCCTGTGATGTAGAAGGTGTGGTGCTGCTGCGTGCAACACTGGTGGAGGGTGGTGTAGAAGCATGTGCGCTCGAGGAGGGTGCTGCTTTGGATGGCACCGGAAGCTGTTGTGGTGTGAAGGTGTTGTTCTGCCGCTGCTTCTGCTAGCATAGCAAGTTGAAATAAACGTGGAATAGAATGATAGTCCTTGTAGTCAACTATGTCCTGGATCTCACGCCGCAAGCCCCCATAAAACCTAACAATTTGGTTTTCCTGATCCTCAACTACCCCACAACGAAGCATACCTTTTTGCATCTCTTGGTAGTACTGTTGGACAGTTATGTCACCCTGATCAAAGTGTTGCAATTTCTTAAGATCACATCTATGTGAAGGAGGAACGAACCTAGCGTGCATCTCTTCTTTTAACGCATCCCATGTCTGTGCTGCATCATGTGTATTGACAAGTTCATTCTACCAAATTATAGCAAAATCTTTAAACTCACTAGTGGCTTATCTAACTCTATGTCACTCAGGAACAAGATGAGAGCTAAATTTTTGTTCTACCGTCATCTCCCAATCAAAGTAAGTCTCAACAACATATGATCCATTAAATGGTGGAATAGAAAACTTAACCTTAGCGTAAGGATCATTATCTTATTAAGGAGCATGAGGGCGTGGTCTACCTCCCATACCTTGACAGTTTCGTCGAGGGCGACGGCGCTGCTGTGCATCAACCTCATCGTTATTGAAGTCATCCTCTGTGTCGTAGTGAGCATGTGCATCAGCATCAAGGATGACAGAGGGTGTAGCTTGTTGGGGAAGAAGAGTCTCCATCTCGTCCAACCGTGTAGTCAGACCAGCAACACTTGTATGGAGCCTCTGAAAGGTGGCTGTTGTAGTGGTCTGTAAATTGTTGAAAGCTTCGGTCATCGCCCACATCATGTTCCTTAGTTCCATATGGGACATGCACTCATCATCATCCGGAGGTGTAGAACCAAAGGTCTTATCCATAGGCTTCTTTCCTGTCATTGTTAGTACAAAACAGAAACGAAGACAAAAAGATCGTGAATAACCCTATTACTACGCTCTCTGAAGTGGAAGTGGAAAATCGATCAGTAAGATGTGTCTTACCCCGCTCTTACAAGTTTCTTACCAGCACTGCAGGTGGCCAACGGTGACTAGTGTGAAAGCAAGCAGAGAGTGGGTGTGATTGCAGAGGTTACTTGTTCTGCTCGAGAGAAAGTGGAGCTTGGAAGGCTCAAATGCAATATATGTATGTGGCACACAAGTTAGTAATAGATAGCAATGCTGAATAAGTGTCCAAAGAATTTCACCTAGTTGCTGGCCTAAGAATGTATTAGAACAGTTATGGCAACAAGCAAGGATAAGGATGAAGGATGATGAACAACAAGGACAATATTAGCAAGTATTCAACACTCACACAAAAACAGCACAACTAGAAAACCCATTAGCCTCCTGTTTTTGTCTTAAAGCACTAGTAGAAATCAAAAAAAAAATTCTCTTTAATTTTTTGATATTTTTTCTCAACCAAGGGCACAATAATAGAAACAGCACCAAGTATTAGCTCAAACCGATGAAAGATGTGATCGGTACAAATTGAAAAGTGATTGGAAAAACTGGTGCTGGAACTTCGGAGCTCGAAACGAGGGCCTTCTTAATTTTTTTATTTTTTTTTGAAAATGCCGTGACCGGCATAGCCGGTGTATCGTATGTGGATTTTTTCGAGACCTTTTCGGGGAAAAAATGCGCCTCAATCGGAGTTCCGAGCGAAAAGTTATGCCCGTTTTAAGGAGGATACCCCGAATCAGGTTTTGGTGGCGGTGGAAACTACAACAGAAACGAATTGGTGGATGGAATTTTTTTTTGTAGATTGGGTTTTTTTAGATGGCAGCGGATGGAAGAAACAAAACTGAACCAAACAAATCTAAATCAGCAACCAGACTCAACTTAGAACATGAACTCAGAACTACGGACTCTGGAACTAAATTGTGCAAAAGCCTGAGCGGGGTTGTAGGTCAGGGAAAGTAAAAAAAATTTGTGGCTTTTTGTGGATGATAGGACTGAAACAAAATAAATCTAAAGGGCACACAAGTATACCTCATGGTGAACCTGGAAATCTGATACCAATTGATAGGAGGATGAGTCCCGATCTTCCGAGAGGTATGGTAAACTTGATTGGGTGGAGATCTCGACGTTGATGATCCAAGGCTCCGAATGAAACCCCGGAATCACTACACCAATGCTCTGTTGGTTATCACCCATGTCACACGAATGACCTTGCAACGAAGGCTTATCCCTGCAAGCGCAATCAAGAACATAGGAGTTGCATTCAAAACTGAATTGATCAGGAATTAGGGTCTCACAACCGATGATCGGCGACACTATTCAATGACAGGTTGTATCTATGCAAAAGCCAACCCTAATGTGGTGACGCCTGCTGTATAAATAGTAGTTTAGGGGCGTGCAAGACCCCTGGACGCAACCCTAACGAGCTTCGACATGATACACGGGCCAGCAGCCCAAAGGACGGTGGTGCAGCACCGGACAGATTCTGGATGCCCACTTAATTCGCCGATTCCCACCAACTTATAAGGAATATTTAGATGGTGCTGGTTACATAGGAAGCTTTATGAAATAATGGTTCCAACCATATATACAACGTCCAAATCCGACTCCGTATGTGTACGGGATGTCAATTTTGGTGAAGGCAGCTCCTGGAACCCGAGATGGAGTCGAAGTCGAGTTGGACTTGGGCTCCTCCTTGCTGTGCACGTCCTATCTCCTCCTCCTTGACTCCTTGGACTCCTTCAAGCCCTTGCTGGTCCTCTCCATTGTTCCTAATCAATAAAACATGCATGGAAACAAGTGTAAGTTCTAAAAAACAATTGACAAGGTTAGAACGTACCTGGAGATCCAATTGTCATGCACGTGCTCTAGTGATCGGTCCTTGCATTGTATGCAAAGGATAGATGTCCTCATCATCTACCAGGGGGCCAACAAGATAAAGGACACTGCATTGAAGACATATACAATATGGAATTCATTCATTCAAGAAGATTGGATTTCATTCAAAGGATTGGATTACAAAATTAGGATTACAATAGAAAGGCAGAATAAAAAGGTCCTAGCTACTGGAGGCCCTAGGTCCTATGGAAAAACGAGGCAACTTTCTGGCCAGCTTCTTGAATGCTGGCCCTGGCGGCATCCTCCTCTTCAACGATGGGTCCTTTGACCACCGGACCAGGAGACAATTGGGGGTCTTGGCTTTTGAAACATGTCAGCACATATTCAACGACATTCTTGGCCAGAGACTTCCCTCCGTCTCCAGTTGATCGACGATGACGTCAGCCATTGCATCCATCTTGTTGCTACCAGAGCTCAACACCACCACCGCTCTGTCCAGCTCTGGCTCTAGATCAGCCGGACGTACTGGACTGAAGCGAAGCGGCACCGAAGCTTTGTCGGCATGCCCTAGGAAGTCCCAGACTTGCTGGGATTCAACCGCCATCGAATTCCTAAGTTCCTCCAGCGACCTTCTGGAGGTCGCAAGCTTCGAACCTTCTTGGGTGACGTGCTCGACCTCCTTGGCATGTTGCTAAATACTTTCGCCTTCCTGCTTTTCGCGGTCTGCAAGCTCCGACTCCCGGAGGTGGATGCGGTTTTGGTGGTTCGCTAGGTCCTTCTCCGTGCCTTTCACCTTCTCCTCCCTGGTAGGGACATCAGCTTCTCTCTTGTAGAGCTCCTGTCTCATCTTCCAATTCCTCTCCTCCTCTTGCTTGCACTGCGATTCAAATTTTTTTGCGCGGTCTACGAAGCTCTGCTCTCCCAGTGATAGCCTCCAAGCGAGCTCTTCCTCCCTCATTAAAATGTCCTCCTGCTTCTCCAGGAGTTTATCCTCCCTATCATCGAGGGCCTACCGTCTCTTGAGGAGCACCACATTTAATTCATTGAGGTTGTCCTGACGATTGTCAGCAGCCTCATTGGTCTCTCGAGCATGCTCCAAAAGTTCTTGAGCCTTCTCGTCGAGATCCTTAATGGCAGCCTCCCGCTCATTCAGCAAGTGGTCCATCAGTGCTAGCCGAGCCTTCTCCTTGGCTACCCATTCCATTTTATCAGCCAGCATTGATTGTGTCAGCTTCATCTCGATGTGAAGTATGTTGCGCCAACGCCTTAAGGTGTTGCGCTCTTCTTCGATGGCTTTGCTTTCATCATAGTCGAAGGCAAGTTGAAACTAGCGGAGACAGGAGCAGGCGTTGTCAATAGACAATGCCAAAGGAATTGTTTCGAGACAAGCCTGGATCTCACCCGTCGGCTCGAGCGGATCATCAAAATCATTGATTGGGTCCCACGGCACAAGCATGGTCCCCTACGAATCTACAAAACTAGGGCCGACCTCCGCGGCTGATGAGGAAAGTCCCTCCACTAGAGCTTCAATCATCGGCTCCACGAGTTGACGATCTTCCATTGACTCTTGTGGGTGCTTCAGCTCCGACATAGACACCTCCGGAGTAATCTCCTATGGGGCGGACGCTGCAGCTTCGTCCGGAGCTCCCTCCGCTTCCAGCTCAATTGCCTGGATTTCAACTTCTTCCGGCTCAGGTGCCGAAGCTTCGGTTACCTCTAGCTCAGGTGCCGGAGCTTCTGCATTCTCTGGCTCCAAGGCCGGAGCTTCAACTATTTCTTGCTCGGGGGTCGGAGCTTCAATTACAACCAGATCCAATGCTGGAACTTCAGCTGGCGGCTCTAAGACTGGTGGCGCTTCATCACGAATCCCCCCCCCCGTGTTTTGGTGCTACCACGGGAGCTTCTGGCATCATTTCTGGATCCAAATCCACGACAGCTAGCTCTAGAGCTGTCGTGTCATCAGCCGCCACTTGGGGAGGCACCAGGATCGAAGCGGGAGCCTCGTCCTGAACAACCTCTGTTGCTGCAATAGGCATCGAATCTTTGGCTTTCTTCTTCCACATCCTAGAAGCAAAGATCAAAAAATTCAAAATAGGAAAACAATGGAGACAGCAACCCAAGGTGAGAAGACAATGCTTACCTTGGGAATCTTCCACCCATTCACCGCAGAACTTCTTCTTATGAGGTCTAGAGTCGGAGCCCATCGGACCTAGTGAGGCAAAAACTTCAGGCCTTGGTCGGGAGCTTATCGCAGCAGTTGGTGTTGCCTCAGTCGGGACCTCCCTTTACTGGGAAGGACCTCCGGACCTGGAGCCCGCAGCTACCACTGGAGTCGGGGTCGATTTGCTAGAGCTAGCGCCTCTCGAAGACGCTGGCACCAAAGACGGCTTGGCCTCCAAAGTTCTGCTTCGCCGGGAAGTAGGAGCTGCTGGAGATGGAGACAACATGAGGGAGCTCCCATCAGCATGTCTTAGCTTCCCCTTCTGGCTGGAGGATTCGGTTGGCTCCAATCCCTTGCCCTTGCCCTTGCGGGCGTCGTCGACCTTCTGGCTTGGAGTAGTGGTCGGAGCCACCCTCTCCGAAGCTCCGGGAATAGCAACCCCAGAGGTCATGTGCCTCTCCACCACACTGAGATCGTCCAACTCTAGCATTCCCTTTCGGAGCTCCCTCCTGACCTCCGGAACCATGTTTAGAGGGAGGAAAGTAGCCGACGGGGTCAAGCCATCACGGTAGATAGATCCATTTTGAAACTTCTAGAGATCGAGCTTCAAAGCTTTATCATCCAAGTTGGTATGAAAATTGGCTTCAATCCGGTTATGGTCCATCTCATTGTTGAAGACCCATGCGGGCCACTCACTTGTCTTCAGTTGAGCCACCTATTCACAAGGAAGTTGCTGAAGAACAACTGAGGGGTCACTCCACCCTCTACACATTCCTGAATCCTTGTCAGGACGGGCTTGTAAGCTTCGGACAACTTGGGAACTGCATTCCAGGCGTCGATGTTGACAATGTGGAGGCTCTTGGGCAACTCCAACCTGTCGTGCTCCACTACGATGATCACCCAGTCTTTCTTCCAGTTCTCCCACTTTCCAAAAGGGAAGGTCTTCAAGTACTTGAAGGGGCGATTCTTGCGCTTCACGATGTAGTAGAAGCCAATCAATTATGTCCCCTTTCCGGTAGTGTGGACCGCGAAGAAGGTCTAGAAGAGCTCGATGCACGGCGGGACACCCACCCACATCTCGCAAAAGTGGACGAAGGTTGCAACTAGCAAGAAGGAGTGGGGTCAAGGTAATGTAGCTGGGGTCCGTAGAAATCCAGCAGCATCATCAGAAAACTTGAGAAATGTGAGATCAGACCCACCATGGCGTACGTCGAGAAGTAGACGATCTCTCTGGTGCGCTCTTTCTTGAAGGGAAGCTTGCCAAAGCGGATTGCATTGTTGAAGGAATCACTAGACCACTCCATGTAGGTCCGGACCTTTGACAGATCTTTGTCATTCTTGATCTTGCTGCGGGGAAGACCCAACTCCATCGCTGCAAAGGGGAGCGAAAGTTGGAAGGGCTATGCAAAGGTTGGCAGGCTCTGAGTGCAAGTTCGAATGAAAGCATAAAGAGTCCTCAAACCATGCGGGTTTTCATTCTTAAGTAAGCCTCTGCAATGCTTGGATGGAAACCCTGCTGGGATCGAGATTCCATTTCAAAAATCTACCCCGTCAATGATGAATGGTCCCGAGTCCACTTCGACGGAAGATTCAAAGTTATCACACCAGGCGAACCGTTATCATGATGGGAAGTTGGAAGACCGAGGGCGGCGGCCTGACAGGGCGCTCGGAACCGATACGATTTTTGTATTGGCAACCGGCGACCTTCAATTGCATGCGATACGCACGCGAGAATCTCACATGCCGCATCAAGAAGAGCCACACGACGATGGTTTAACTGCAGACCATCGCCCCAACGGCCCATGAAGAGACCTTTGAAGCCACAGTGCGGGAATCGAAGATGGCCCCACCTCTGGTAGAGTAACTTAACCCAAAGGGTTTCTCCTAGAGGTCGGCCCAAGGGCCACTGTCGGCACCCTGCGTACCGGGTACCCCATGAAACTGCAAGAAAAGCCATTGAGTTCCACTTGTCCGAGTTGAAGACCTCCAAAAGCGCCACGTGTCCTACAACAGTGGGCCCACCCCCTTCACTAGGGTAGCTCAAGCGCTACCACGTGTAAAGCAAGGTCGGACCTAACTCCCTGTATAGGAAAGCTCCGGTCATGCCACATGTCCAGTGGCCCCGGACCTAACCCTCAGTAGAGGGAAGCTCCAGTGCTGCCATGTGTATAGCAGCTCCGGACCTGCCTCCCACAGTGGGAAGCTCCGGAGCTTCCATGTGTCGAGCCTCCGGTCCTAAGCCTGCAATAGGAAGACTACCGGATCTCCAATGGCACAGACATTTAAGAGGCAGTTAAAGCAACTGTTACGAGACCTGATTACATGTCATTAATACAATGTTAATGACACAAGATCATAGGACCTTTAGTACATGTAACACCACCATTAAGGCACATTATCACACTATTAAATCTACTTCATACGTACAAATTATGTATTAGGTAATTAAAGACCACAGGGACCACATGTCAGGTCAGGCTGTCAATGTAAAGGCCAGTCCTTAGACTCTAAAAGGGTTGTGCCGCACGATACAAAGGACAAGTCCAATCAACCCCAAGCAACTAGACACTCATACATACAACAACCACCTGTGGAGTTATATTTCTATTTGGTATGAATGCAGATTGAACCTTGTGAATTATTTTATCTACCACTTTCTCCATTCTCAGTGTTAATATCTTTGTAAACCAATTAAAAATACAGTTTAGGAGGCATATTGGTATGTATTGCTCAATTCTTTCCACATCTTTTACTTTTGGAAGTAAGGTGATCACCCCATAATTCAACCTTTTGGTATCCAGCTTCCCTTCATAAAAATCATGACATGCTTGATTATACCCAACCTTTTGAGAATTTTTTAAATTTTCTTAATCTAAACATGAATCTACTCAAAGTCTCTCTATCTCTAGTTGGCTCAGACCAGATCTCTTCAACCTTTTTGAGAAATTCAGGATTTTTTAGCCAGTATAATTCAAAATGAAATTTAAACTTTTGATAGCATTTATTTTTGTAGTTTTCATTGGAGTGGGACATATTTTTTGTCTTATTAGTTCTAGCATGGAAACCCTTAATAAGACTGTTACTGGTCGTAATAATGAAGAAGGCAATATAGAGTTTAGTGACTCCTCCAGTTTAGGCTCCTTTCACAGTCCTTCGGGTCCTTTTCCAAATATAATAATTAAAAATACTTTAGAGGATCTCGACCCGGAATATGATCCTGCCGAAGAGGTATGGATCAGAAATCTTATCTCCAGCAAATTAAATTAATGTTGGTTGTCAAGTATATGAAGTCTTATAATCCTTTTCTACCTAGTTTAATTGCAAAGATAACAAGATGACTTTGGCTCCTAAAACCGCAAAAGGTTGTCCAATGGTTTAATCCTTAGGTAAACTCAAGCGAAAACGAGGGCAACAAGGTCCCAATAAGGGTCCATTGGACCGCATCATATTCATAACAAGTGTCGGTCCAGGTGGGCTTCCCCAAGAACCACTGGATTCAGTTACAAAGTACCGAAATGCATGCGGTTGTCTTGTTAGAGAGCTCGTGCCGATCACAACCGATAATTGGATAAATTACATGAGGAGAACAAGAATGCGTTGTGGGAGAGGATAAAAAAACAATTCAAGTTCCCGTAAGGCACAGAAGAAGCTGTAAAGAAAGCAACATTGGTCTCTTGCGGCAAGAAGTTTCATGGTTGGAAGAGTGAAATGAATGCTTATGTTAAGGCCGATAAGGTCTGTAGCCCGAAGAAGATGGTAAAAATCACATAAGCTTCATGGCAAGAATTTGTTCGTCAAAAGACCACATCTGATGCTAAAGCCCTAAGTGCAACTAGGTCAGAGCTTGCCAAAAAGAACTAATACTACCATCGCTTGGGGTCTGCCGGATATGCCCCCAAAGTTCAAAGATGGAATAATATAATAAAGGAAATTACCATTAAGGGCAATCCTCACCTGATAGAAGGCTGCGATGAGAGAACTTAGCGGTGGCCGGTCAGGTTTGACCAGTGAGGGCAAACTCTAAAATCCCGATTGTGTGAACGAAGTAGAGAAAAAAAATGAAAGAAGTAATTGAAAATCAATAGAAGGGTCTCTTCAAGCTAAAGAGGGAGAATGATCAACTTACTGCTATCCTCGGAAACCCTGAACACAGTGGATGGGTTCGAGCAATCTCTTCTCAGATGTCCTGGAGAGATGGTTTCTTGAAGGATGAAAAGATATATAGATGACGTGAGAAGTTCAAGAAAACACTTGATGAAATGATTGCTCAAAAGTTCAAGGAAAATGTGCAAGAAATAATGGATCAACTTAGACAATTGGGACAATTATTGTCACGGAGTACAGTGATGGTTCTTGTGGCAAAGGAGCATTTGGTATCTCCAACCGCCTACTCTAGCAGCGTATGTTCTGTGCCAGGCTCAGGGTCCCATATGTTCGATGTCGATGATATTGTTAAGGACAGATCTTGTCGTCTTATTGTCCTGATCGGTAGAGCGGGGAACAAAACCAAACAGGTTGCCTCTGCTATGGCAAAGCCTGATCAAGACTTCAACGACAATTCACTTCTGTTGTATTATGATGTGGTCCAAGTTCGTCAGATCATTAATAATGACTATGAAGATTATGAAATAGACCACATTACGCATGAGGGGATCATGACTGTGGGGTAGGCTGTCAACCAATTAATCGTTTAGCACAAACGCGATATTGTGTTGGACGAAGAGATGATTTCTATCCCTGTCGCATCCAAAAATATTGCAACCTCGTCTTCTAAGCTGAAAGTTCTGGAGGATCCACTCCCACTATGTCTCAGCAAGGATGATAGTAACCTTGCTAGTAAAGATAACCAAGAGCAACCAGTTGAACAAAAATTTGAAGCAGTACCAGAGAAAGTTGCTGATAGTAAAGAGCAACCAGTTGAGCAACAACTTGAAGCAGTACTAGAGCAAGCTACTGGTAGCAAAGAGCAATCAGTTGAACAACAGGTTCAACAACAAGCTAATGTCCAACTTCCGATGATTAGTCCTCGGTCATCAGTGCCTATGAAAGTTAGATCATAAGAAAATAAGAAACCTTCTAAAGAAGTGTCAAAATATTTGGAAAATCTGAAGGAAAATATTGGAAAATCGAAGGCATCTCATTCTTCACATGAGCCAGCATTAGAAGAAACTAAGGAGTGGGAAGAAGACAGTGTCATATAATCGGCAGACGGTTTTAGTTAAAGCAGGAGTTCCAATATACAAGATTAAGGATGTTCCTCCTAAATATAAGAATTGGAAACCGTTCATGACATCAGTAAACTTAGCAAACAACCTATCTCACGCAAAAGAATGCACGAGTGGTACATCACTACCAGCACAAAATATGGTCTTTGTTATGTCACATTTCGTGAGCCAAAAGAAGCATTTTGGAGCACTGGAGCAGATAAATGAGCCCTTCTGTTTGAAGATCTTTATAGCCTTTTCCGTCGAGGCTTGCTTAAAATCAACCTGCTACTCATCTGTTGCTTGTAAGTGCCTCTAATATTTCGTATTTACTTTTCTTACTACACGCATACACATTTCATGAGATTATAACAATTCTGGACTTCTTCATTAGGATGCAATACATGGATAATAAAAAGCTGGACACCAAGACAGGTATCCATGACCCTACACTGATTGCAAAGATGATGTTCGACTTTAAGGTGGATCGAGACTCAGAAGAGTACAAGTACATGAAAGATGAGTTCATTGTGCATCTCATCATAGCCTCACTTCAAATGAATTTGAAACTTTTGTCATCAACTACAACTCTCAACCTAAACTATGGAACATAGAAAAACTCATAACTATGTGTGTTCAGGAGGAAGAGAGGATTAAGGTCCTTCATGGTAATGATGCTATTAATTATGTGAAGGGAAAAAGTAAGGCTCAGAAGAATTATTCTTCTAAGAAATATACTAAGAATCATGGTTCTTTTCACCATGATAAAGGTAAGGGTAAGGATCCACAACAACACCCATACAGAAAGGATATGAAAGTGGAGAAAGATCAGTGCCGTTTTTGTTTAGTCAAGGGCCACCATCAAAAGGATTGCATAGGCTTCCTTAAATAGTGCTGCAGAAATGGTAATGATTTTGTTACCTTTATTGATGAATCCCTGTATTTAGATTATAGTACATCTACTTGGTGGATTGACTCAGGTGCCACTGTGCATGCTTGTAATTCCTGGAAGGGGTTAAGTATTATGTGGACCCTAAAAAGAGGGGAAAGAGCAATTAAAGATGCTAATGGACATGAACTAGAAGTTGAAGCCATAGGACATTATCCATTAGAATTAAGAAATGGCTCTGTACTTACACTTCATGATGTATTATATGTACCCTCATTAAGAAGAAATTTAATTTCATTGTCGTGTGTAGACAACAATGGTTATGTATGCCAATTTGGCAAAGATAAGTGTGTAATTAAATATGATAATAAGATTGTTGACACTGTTATGAGACAAGGCATGTTGTACTTATTGTATATACAAGATAGTGTTAATGTTGTAAACGACGATCGAATTTCCTCTCACAAGAATAAGCGCTAAAGAATTGATTTCGAAATGTCTTTGACATTATGGCATTGTCGCTTAGACCATATTTTGAGGGGGGAATTGAACAATTTATTTCACAATCGATTCTTCCTCAATTGGATTTTTCGGATTCAGGAGAATGCATATGAAAGTAGCCTAGAGGGGGGTGAATAAGAAATAATCAAAAATCTAGACTTAATTAAAACCTGTCTTGTCAATATAGGTCGGACTTGTCCGACTAGGAATCGGACTTCTCTGGCTGAAGTCGGGCAAGTCTGATTCATCTCGGATAAATCTGATTGAATCTACAGGATAGTACCAAAAATGAAGTTTTTAAGCAATCTAGTAAATGAAAATGCGTCCTAGCATGTTCTAGTAGTTGATGGAAACAAGATTAAGTGCTTGAACTGAAGTAAACCGAGATGATCACTAGGAAGTAAGAACTTTGCGGAAATGTAAATGGTGACAATGGACACAAGATTTTCTCCCGAGGTTTGATTGTACGAAGAAACCTACGTCTCGTTGAGGAGCCCAAAGAGGGTTGGGCCTAATAGCCCTATCCTCGCCAAGACGCCTCAAAGGTAAAGTATTGGATCTTCCACTATCACAAAAGATTACAAACTTCCTCGAATAAAGAGATCACACAAGAACACGTTGGGCGATGCCTAACCATCTAGGGGAGAACCCCAAGAGTAACAAACACACAATCATGAAGAAACTCAGTGAATCAAACATTGCTAAACCCCAATGGACTTATCTTGCCAAATGTCACAATCACTCCTTCACTCTTCCCCTAAAACTTCGTATTTTGGCTCAAGAGGGTGAAGAACAATGGAGGAGGTTTTCTTGAGGGTTTGATGCGGCTCTGAGAATTTCTGTAGGGTTAGGCTCTGATTGGGGACCAAATCCCCACATATTTATACTCAAAAAGTGTTTTTAGCCGTTAGGTGATAGCCCACGTCGGACAAGTCTGACCTAAGCTCAGACATGTAGGACGTGCTGACAATAGAGACATTACAGCTAACCACTTTGATTTGAGTCTGTGCACAAAAGCCACCTCAAACAAGACTGACTCAACTCGGACAAGTCTGACATACAAGGAGAGGTTTTCAACTCAAACTAATCTGAGGCACTAAGTCGGAAGAGTCTACCTCGGACATGACCGACCACTTCGTACATGTCTGAATTCGAACAGAGACTTCTCGGACTTGTCTGAACACCCATCTCAGACAATTCCAAATTTTTTAAGTCAAGTACCCAGGACATGCCCGACCCACTTCGGACATGTTTGAAATTCGAAGAAAGAGGTTTCAAACATGTCTGACATACAGATTTGGACATGTCTGAAATCGACCAAAGAGGTTTCAAACTTGTCTGACATACAGAACCATACATGTCTGAATTCGACTAGAGAGGTTCCAGACTTATCCGACTCAAGGCATCAGACTTGTCTAACTTTGCCACAAAGGGTTTTCCTAAGACCTACTCAAGTGGTTGAGCTCCCATTTGACTCACTAAGCTTCCACATGTTGTGTCTGTTGACATTTCTTACATCACAGATAAAAATCCACAAGCGCACAGAAACTGTTGTGTAGCACTTCCCCTTCAGAGAGTATTCCAAGGATATTGTGAGACCTATGTGTGCTGAATACATTGGCTTGTACCGAATACATTGGCTTTGAGGATAATAGTTCTGAAATTCTGCTAAAACATCTTTTTTTAGCAAGGTCCGACTCTAGCTCCGAGTTTTTGCAAGGTCCGACGTAGGGTCCGATATGTTTTGCTAGGTCCGACTTATGTTGGTTAGCTCCGGCATGTGTTTGATAGCTCCGGCATGTCTTTGATAGCTCTGGCATATCTTTGTTAAGCTTCTATATTTTTCTCTGACTCCGGCTTTTGGGTTGACTAGTTCCAACTAGATTTGGTTAGTTCCGGCGCTAGGTCCAACTGGCTTTGGTTAGCTCCGACACTAGGTCCGACTAGCTCTAGTAAACTCCGGCGCTAGGTTGTACTAGTCTTGGTAAGCTCCGGCTCAAGCTCCGGTTAGCTTTGGCAAGGTTCGGAGCTTGATCGTAATGTTCCAAATTTTCATGTGAAATGTTTCGAACTTGCTTTACACTTATGGAAAGGTTGCTTAGTATTCATTTGCTAAGTTTTTGGTGTGTTTTGGTTGATATGGTTGATATCATTTTGATATGCTTTGCAATATGTTTATGTGAGATGCTCACGTAAGGTGTTGTGTTCAGAACTGACTTGAGTCAAGTCGCGGACTTGGTCTCGTACGGATTGGTTGTTTGTTTATGTGTAGGTGTTGCTTGAGTTCAAGTAATGGCTGGTGACAGGATCCTATGGAGTAGTCTCAGGGAGGATATGAGGTTCCAACAACCAAATTCAGGAGGAATTGTGGTTGAGCGGGTCAGGAGGTCGCACAGGATGATTGAATCAAGGGCAGTGCATATGAATGTTACTGGACATCGAAGGAAGCTGTTTGCACGTATGCATGCGGTGCATGAGGTGGCAACATGGTTCCGAAGATGGTTTATGGATGAGAAGATCTGGTTGGAAGGATCGGATCGTATCGGTTGATGATTTTGGCTGCAATGGAGTCGGTTACGGCTCGGTATGGAAAGTAACGAGTGGGTTATGATAGGATTTCGTGTGGGTCATGAATTTGAGTTGTTTTAGAAATGTGGGATATGTTCCTAAGGTGTTTGGAAGTCTTAAGATTGCTTCTATCAGCGTATAGAAGAGTCCTAAGCAGTTATGGAAAGTTTCGATTCGTAAACGGAGTAGGATTAGGGTCCTGATTTGAGTTGAGTTGGCTTTCGAGCTGGTTATGTAAGCAAGGGAGGCCAGAGCTCGTGGTGCACGACTTTGGGGCTGTTCCTCTTGTGTTATATTGAATAAAATTCGTAGTTTGAGGGAACTTTTGTGCCTTGTTCATCCGACTTGTTCCAGACAAGTTTTACTCGTCGAGTTTCTGGATAGCACTACCTTTCATCGGTGGTTTTATCATAACTCGAGTTCTAAAGATCCAATTGACGTGATTCTTTTTGGTTTGTCTTCACAACTTTATTATCTATCATCTTTCAAAATTTCACGGTCATTGGATTTGTGGTTTCTGATCTACACGAGTTTCTTTGCAGCGTTCTAGAACTGTTTTTCTCGGGTAGGACAGATTGACCTTTGTTCGATCTTTCGATCATAACTTGAGTTTCTCTCGACGGATTTGAGTTATTCTTCTTGTGTTTTCTTTGTGACTTGACTCTATGATATATATCACTTTTCTCCCGGTGAAACACGTTTAGATTAGTTTCACACACGATTTCTTTAACAGATCGTTTTTCTGCCAATGGGGTTGGGATTTAATTGTTTCCGTTGCGTAAGTTTTTTTAAATCTACCATTCACATCCCCCGTCTGGTAGATTTTCACGTGCTCTTCAATCCTACAATTGGTATCAGAGCCATGATGCTCTAATCATTGTGATTTGCACGTGTTTTTCACTAAGCATCATGGAGAAATACTCTGCTAAACCTTGTGTGTTTGCTGGTATTGATTTTTAGGTTTGGAAGGCACGCATGGAGGCTTTCATCCAGGCGCAAGGCTTTGCAATATGGGAGAAGGTGTACAAGTCTTATGAAGTGTCATCAAATGATCAAGTTACAACTACAAATCTGAGAGATGTCGACAACAACAACAAGGCTCAAAACTTGATCATACAAGGATTAACTCAAAGCGACTTCGACCGTGTTGCACACCTCCGATTTGCATACGATGTGTGGAAAGTACTTTCTGACTACCACGAAGGATCCAACACGGTCAAAGAGGTAAGTCAAGACATGTTCAAGAAAGAATACATGCGCTTCGAGATGCAACCCAGTGAGTCAATTGATGATCTCTTTGGTCGCTTTAATAAAATTCTCAACAAATTGCATAGCATCAATGATAATTTTTCAGTTGCTGAAAATGCTAGACAATTGTTAAGTGCATTCGACGTGTCAATTTGGGAGATGAAAGTTACATCCATTCGTGAATCTACTGTCATGAGTACACTTACTTTAGATGTGCTATATTCCAAGTTAAAAACTCATGAAATTGACATAAGATCACGTAAAAACCCAAATAAGTCTATTGCATCTGTCTCACAACGTGATATGCCTAGCTCCGGCCAATCATCATCTTGCAATACTCTTGCTTTGTTGTCCTCACTAACCCTGGAGCGGATCGAGTAATTTCCAAAGGAGGAGCTAGCACTTCTCTCTACTAGGTTCTCAAAAGCATTGCAAAATGTGAGAACTAGAAGGAGAGGAAGCTCTAGACCTCAACGATGCTTCGAATCTGGTAAGACAAGACACTTTCGTACAGAATGCCCTAACCTTTCAGGTTCTACTTCCCGAGAAGAAAAACAATCAAGGACGAAGCACTTTTCAACAAAGATAAGAAGAAGAAGAAGGGTTTTACAGGTTGCCAACTGGTGAACAGTTTTATCTCCGCACTCCAGGAACTTGGCTCAAGCGACGTGGACATTGGAAGTGACGAAGATGAAGATGATTTGGCCAACTTATGTTTCATCGTGGGCAAAACAAGATCAAGGTCAAGTCAGGAGGATGCAGAACACAACAGTGACGACGATGAGGTATGTTCTACCTGTAATGAAATGTGTGATGCAATTTCTCGTGCAAGTATTATTGTTAAGAAAAAGGACAAAAATCTTAGGGATAATGCTGCTAAAATTGAATCACTAGAATCTAGAATCAACCATTTGAAAACCTTGATTCCTAGTTATGATTCTTGTCCCTTGTGTGATTTAATATAGGAACAATTGTCCACATTAAGAACTGCACATTCCTCTACTCTAGATAGACTTGAACTTGAAATTGAAAAGAACAAAAAGCTTGCTGCACTTTACATAGGAAACTTAAAAGATGCTTCTTGTTCTACAATTGATTTGCATTGTTCTAGTTGTGATGATCCTGAAAAGAAACTAAAAGATGCCATATTTGAAATTTCAATATTGAATAATGCTTTACGTTCTCATGAAGTTAAATATTGTTCCAATTGCAAATTAAAAGGAAAAACGTCATGTGAAAATTGCCTTGATCTGTCCAATAAACTTGATAACATGCATAGGACATTAGATCGATTTTGTAATGGGAATAAGAACCTAAACTTGCTGATGAATTCTTCCAAGTCTTGCAATGATAAAACTGATTTAGTTTTTGATTCTCATGATCATGTTAAGGCACATCCACCTAAGATTGTAAAGTCATTAGGAAGTGGCTTGATTCAAACAGTTCCTAAACAAAAAGAAGTGGTTTTCAAATCTACAGGAGTGTTGTCTTATTCGGTTTCAAATAAAAATATTGCTTGCTCATCTAGACATGAACACAAAGTTAAAATTCATTGTACCTACTGTGATAGAGATGGTCATGTCATAGATTTTTGTTATAGACTAGCTAAACAACAGAAAAGGGAAATAATGATTGCTAGATATCATAACTTTCATGCAACATTTGTTGCACATATTAAACCGAATGCCAGAAATATGCAACCTGCTGTTATTAGTCAAAAACATTCAAAGTTTACCTCTGGACCTTCTGTTTTTGCCTCCGGAACTACTGATTTTTGTGCTACAGAAGTAACACTTTATAGGTCAGTAGTTAAGAATAAAAAACCTCAAACTTTGACTCATAAACCTGCTGTTTTATCTCGGCTTTCGCGTGTTTTTCCTGCTGCACGTCGTGTGACTAAGTACTGGATACCTAAATGTCTTTTGACTAACCCCAGTATTGAGTCATTGACATATTGTGCTTTTATGTAGGTTACACGCTTGAGGAAGGAGAACATTTGAATTGTGAATTCAGATTGCTAACACCACATGACCGGTAACAAAGAATGGTTATGCTCCCTCGCTTTTGTGTCACGTGTAGAGAATGTTACTTTTGCCGATAATTCTTCAACTCCTATAATTGCTAAGGGTTCGGTTAGAGTAAATGATCACTACGCATTGAAGGATGTGGCACTTGTCAAAAATTTGAAATACAACTTGCTTTTTGTTTCACAATTGCTAGATGAAAATCTCATAATTATTTTCATTAAAAATTGCTGCAAAGTTGTAGGTTCAAATAGTGAGCTTATTTTTAACATGTCTCGGTTTGGAAGAGTTTTTAAAGCTGATTTTGATATGTCTTCATCTAAGCATAGGTGTCTAGTTGCTAATGATTCAAAGTACTTATATTTTTGGCATCATAGACTTGGTCACGTAGGCTTTGATCACCTAACGCGTGTTAGTGCTCTTGATCGCATACGTGGGCTGCCGAAGCTTAAAGGGGACAAAGAAATTTTGTGCTCTTCTTGTAGACATGCTAAGATGGTTGCAGGTTCACGTACTCCTCTCACAATGATCATGACAACTGAACCGGGTCAACTTTTGCACCTTGACACCGTAGGACATTCACGTGTTCAATCCTTCGGAGGTAAATGGTATGTTCTTGTGATTGTTGATGATTATTCTAGATGTTCTTGGGTTTACTTTATGGCATCTAAGAATGAAGCTTTTAGTCACTTTAGAGCTTTATTTCTTAGATTATCAATTGATCACCCAGGATCTTTAAAAGCAATTAGAAGTGATAACGGAACTGAATTTAAAAATTAATCTTTTGATCACTTTTGTGCTGAAAATAAAGTAGATCATCAGTTTTCTTCACCATATGTACCTCAACTAAACGGTGTTGTAGAAAGAAAGAATAGAACCTTAGTTGAGATGGCTAGGACTATGCTTGATGAATATCATACTCCTACGAAATTTTGGGCTGATGCGATTGCAACCTCTTGTTATGTCTCAAATCGTGTTTTCTTGCGCGCTAAGCTAGGTAAAACACCATATGAGCTCCGGTTTGGACATAGGCCTAGTGTTACACATTTTCGGGTCTTTGGATGCAAATGCTTTGTTAAGAAACATGGTCATCTTGATAAATTTGAACCTAGATCCATTGATGGCATGTTTCTTGGTTATCCATCTCATACTAGAGGCTACCGTGTGCTTTTACTTGACACTAACAAAATTGTGGAGACTTGTGAAGTGTCTTTTGATGAATCTATCCCAGGTACTAGCTCAAACATTGCAGGTCCAGATCCGCATCCGCAGGTGGAGAGCATTTTCTTTGAAGATAAGGAAGAGGTGGAGCTGCTGCCCAAAAATTCAGCAGCTAATGATATTGTTCGAGCTCCTGATTTTGATTCACAGCCAGCACCCACGACCACCATTGCTGGTCCAGATCCTCCTCAAGTCACAAGCTCATCGATTTGTGATGAACATGAAGAAGAAGAAGCTTGTGAAGTGTCCACTCCCCTCTGGGTTCTCAAAATTCATCCTCCACAACAGATTATTGGAGGCTCGCACGAACGAGTTACACGGTCCAGGATTTGCGATTCAAACTCTCATGCTCATTTTGCTTATGTTGCTTCTTTTGAACCCAAAGATATATCACACGCACTCACTAATGAATCTTGGATTATTGCCATGCAAGAAGAGTTAGAAAAATTTTATGAGAAATAATGTTTGGAAACTTGTACCTCCTTCTCAAGGTCACACTTTAATTGGAACTAAATGGGTATTTAAAAATAAACAAAGTGAGGATGGGGTTGTGGTTAGGAATAAGGCTAGGTTGGTTGCTCAAGGTTTCACTCAAGTTGAAGGTCTAGATTTTGATGAAACTTTTGCTCCTGTTGCTAGATTAGAAGCTATAAGAATTTTGTTAGCTTTTCCTGCATCTAAAGGTTTTAAGCTATATAAAATGGATGTTAAAAGTGCTTTTCTTAATGGCTACATAGATGAGGAGGTTTATGTCAAACAACCACAGGGTTTTGAAAATTCAGATTTTCCTAATCATGTTTACAAACTGTCCAAAGCCTTGTAAGGTCTCAAACAAGCCCCTAGAGCATGGTATGATAGGTTAAAAACATTTTTACCTGAAAAGGGGTTTACCTTGTTCAAGGTTGATAAAAATCTTTTTGTGCTTAAGCATGGCAATGACTCATTATTCGTTCAAGTGTATGTGGATGATATTATCTTTGGTTGTGCTTCTCATGATCTTGTGTCTAAGTTTTCAGCTATGATGAGTTCAGAATTTGAGATGATTATGATGGGAGAACTCACGTACTTTTTGGGGCTGCAAATCAAGCAAACCAAGGAGAGTACCTTTGTGCATCAAATGAAGTATACAAAAGACCTACTAAGGCGCTTCAACATGGACAAAAGCAAGCCTCTTCGGACACCAATGGGAACAACAACAACACTTGAACTTGATGAAGATGGTGTACCCGTGGACCAAAAAGAATATAGAAGCATGATAGGATCACTTTTGTACCTCACAACATCAAGACCGGACATACAATTCAGCGTATGTCTTTGTGCACGGTTTCAAGCTTCACCACGTGCTTCACATCGTCAAGCCGTCAAAAGGATTCTAGGGTACTTACATGGAACTCAAGAATTTGGTATTTTTCTTCCTTCTTCCTCAACCATTACTTTGAAAGCGTTTTACGATGCTGATTTTGGAGGTTGTAGGATTGATTGGAAAAGTACTTCCGGTGCTTGTCATTTTCTTGGTAATTCACTTGTTGCATGGTCATCTAGAAAACAAAGTTCAGTTGCACAATCCACCGCCGAATCTGAATATGTAGCTGCTGCTAGCGCTTGTTCACAAATTCTTTGGATTGTTCAAACACTTAAGGACTATGGTGTTGATCTAGATATTGTTCCACTGTTTTGTGATAACACTAGTGCCATTTGCATTGCTAAAAACTATGTGCAACATTCTAGAACTAAGCACGTTGATATTAGGTATCCCTTTCTTCGTGATAATGTTGAAAAGGGAAACATTGTTCTTCACCATGTAGATATCGAACAACAATTGGTTGACATTTTTACAAAACCTTTGGATTTCACTCGCTTTTGTTTCATTCGTAGTGAAATAGGGGTTATGCATCCTCATGGCTTACATTGAGGGGGAGTTTTCAAACTTGAGAAGTCTATGTGTGAATCTGAAATTAAAATAATATGATCATAGTATTTCATACATATATGACTTTGTGATTCCTTTTACATACTAAAAGTTCTTACTACATTACTTGTGTTATACATTTTATAGTTTTTGCCATGTCTAGTAATTGGAATAATTACTTACACTAAATATGGTCATAGTCGAACTTTCTTGCTGTTTTGAACTTGATGCATGCTCACAAGTGTTTTTAATCATAAAGAATTAATCAAGTAATCAACTCACATGTTGAGTTTTTATGAACAATTATAAGTTGAGAAAAGATCAAGAGAATATACATGCATCACACTTCTTCTTTTGAGATGGCTTATTATTGCACATAGATATGAACTTGGAAGAAGTTGTGTATGACTAAAACCATGTCCTTAAGCTTCTGACTGTCAAATGACATAGGCTTGGCTTGGTTGGTTAGAATAAGGCAGATGCACATATAATCTCTTTCAAATATCATATGATCAAAATTTGTGCTTTAAAAAATAATAAAATGCAGCAACAAGTGTCACGCTTTCAGGTTTTGAAATAGTTAAGTTTGTGAGATCATGACTTGTTTCAATTGAAAATTATATTTGATCTCTAGCATGGCTTACACTACTTTATGTATCTCATTGATGTGATAGTGAAAGTTACTTGATACTATGACTTGGATGAGCTTTGTTTTATAAGTATATGTTATAATATGCTCCTAATAATTAAAATTTCTCTTTTGAACCTTGTTGAATACATTGTCAAAGGGGGAACTATAATATGTGAATTTTTAAAGATAAGTATGCAAGTGGGAGAAATTGATTACACATTGCACATATTCACAATTGTTTTGGCACAATTCTTCTCGGGGGGGGGGGGGGGGGGGGGCGGGGGGGAATTTGTTTTTCTTCTAATTTTATTTCTATTTTACAAAAGGGGGAGAAATTGTTTTCAAAACTTTTAAAGTGAATAAGGCAATGTTCGTATTTAAAGTGGTGTTGTCAATGCATTCATCAAGGGGGAGATTGTGAGACCTATGTGTGCTAAATACATTGGCTTGTACTGAATACATTGGGTTTGATGATAAAAGTTCTGAAATTCTGCTAAAACATCTTTTTTAGCAAGGTCCGACTCTAGCTCCGAGTTTTTGCAAGGTCCGACGTAAGGTCCGATATGTTTTGCTAGGTCCGACTTATGTTGGTTAGCTCCGGCGTGTCTTTGATAGCTCCGGCATGTCTTTGTTAAGCTTCGACATTTTTCTCTAGCTCTGGCTTTTGGGTTGACTAGTTCTGACTAGTTTTCGTTAGTTTCGGCGCTAGGTCCGACTAGCTTTGGTTAGCTCCGGCACTAGGTCCGACTAGCTCTAGTAAGCTTCGGCGCTAGGTTGTACTAGTTTTGGTAAGCTCCGGTTAGCTTTGGCAAGGTTCAGAGCTTGATCGTAATGTTCCAGATTTTCATGTGAAATGTTCCGAACTTGCTTTACGCTTATGGAAAGGTTGCTTAGTATTCATTTGCTATGTTTTTGGTGCATTTTGGTTGATATGGCTGATATCGTTTTGATATGCTTTGCAACATGCTTATGTGAGGTGCTCACGTAAGGTGTTGTGTTCGGAACTGACTTGAGTCAAGTCGCGGACTTGGTCTCGTACGGATTGGTCATGTGCAGGTGTTGCTTGAGTTCAAGTCGTTGCTAGTGACAGGATCCTTTGGACTAGTCTCAGTTAGGAGATGAGGTTCCAACAACCAAATTCAGGAGGAATTGTGGTTGAGCGGGTCAGGAGGTCGCGCAGGATGATTGAATCAAGGGCAGTGCATATGAAGGTTACTGTACGTCGAAGGAAGGTGTTTGCACATATGCATGCAGTGCATGATGTGGAAACATGGTTCCAGAGATGGTTTATGGATGGGAATATCTGGTTGGAAGGATCGGATCTAATCGGTTGATGATTTTGGCTGCGGCGGGGTCGATTATTGCTCGGTATCAAAAGTATCGAGTGGGTTATGATAGGATTTCATGTAGGTCACGAGTTTGAGTTGTTTTAGGAATGTGGGATAAGTTCCTAAGGTGTTTTGAAGTCTTAAGATTGCTTCTATCTGCGTATAGAAGAGTCCTAAGCAGTTATGGAAAGTTTCGATTCATAAACGGAGTAGGATTAGGGTCCTGATTTGAGTTGAGTTGGCTTTCGAGCTGGTTGAATAAGCAAGGGAGGCCAGAGCTCGTGGTGCACGACTTTGGGGCTGCTCCTCTTGTGTTCTATTGAATAAAATTCGTAGTTTGAAGGAACTTTTGTTCCTTGTTCGTCCGACTTGTTCCAGACAAGTTTTACTCGTCGAGTTTCTGGACAGCACTACCTTTTGTCGGTAGTTTTATCATAACTCGAGTTTTACAGATCCAATTGACGTGATTATTTTAGGTTTGTCTTCACAACTTGATTATCTATCATCCGTCAAAATTTCACGGTCATTGGATTTGTGGTTTCTGATCTACATGAGTTTCTTTGCAGCGTTCCAAAACTGTTTTTCTCGGGTAGAACATATTGACCTTTGTTCGATCTTTCGATCATAACTTGAGTTTCTCTTAACGGATTTGAGTGATTCTTCTTGTGTTTTCTTCGTGAATTGATTCTCTCTGATATATATCACTTTTGTCCTGGTGAAACACGTTTAGATTAGTCTCACACACGATTTCTTTAACACATCATTTTTCTGCCGAAGGGGTTAGGATTTAATTGTTTCCGCTGCGTAAGATTTTTTAAATCTACCCTTCACCCCCCCTTTGGTAGCTTTTCACGTGCTCTTCGATCCTATAGATATCGAATCCAAGGAACGTGTGTGTAATCTTGCAAACTAATCTACCCAAGGACGCAAAGTTGTTTTGTAGACAAGGAAGAGGGAGGAATTCAAAGTATTGATTCTAGTTCAAAAGAATTTGTGGTAGATGCTTCCTTCGGGCACGGGTTTCCCCCTAGGAATACTAGGACGACTCCCGCCAAGAGCCTATGGCATAGCTGAACATGGAGGATTACAAAGGACGAATAGGGTTGTCACCACCTACTGCCTACCTCTTCAATCCGTGGGTCTACGAGATATTCACTGGTGATTTCTAACATAAGCACCACGCTTATGTTCTAAATCACAACTCTAGTTGTTTCAAACACAAAGCTACAACTAGAGCCTCTAATAAATTAAAGCAATGAACCCAAAAGTAAGTACGTGTGCAAACTACTATAAATTGAGAATCAAATTTGAAATGAATTCACAAAGGGCTTACTTGATTTGAGTACACTTTTTTAGGGATGCAAGTGTAGAAGAGGGACTTGACAAGCCGAAGCCTCCTTCTCTTAAACTCTCACCACACTCTCCTTCTACTTGGAAGCTTATAGGACTATTCTAAACCTTTGGAGTGGTATTCTATTCTCAACTTTTGGTGTGTGTGTGTGTGTGTGTGTGTGTGTGTGAAGTGAGGTGTGGGTTCTATTTGTAGGGGGGGGGGGGGGGGGGAAGGGTCGGTTCCCACCACCAAATGCATGCGAATCAGTCACCCATGACCTCTTCAAGCCGGGAGGAGCAAACACATGGCTTTTGACTGTGTTTGGCGCTAGGACCTAGTTAGCCGACTAGGTGGATCGGCCGACCTGGTCTAGGCTCCTTTTGCGGTGTGCTTCCTCCAGGTCTACGCCAGGTGGGTCCCATTGACTAATATTTGTGCTACACTATTGGATGGCCTCAGATACTTCTGTTTGTGGGCCATTTGATCCATGTGGTGCCCTGTGGCATCGCCTGATTCGTCAAAATCCAATTTTATGGACTACTCCCTGCATGTCTTGGCATTTTGGGTCTAAATTCATCTGCATACAAATAAACACCAACACTTGTGGAATTGGTTAGTTTTTAACCCTAACACTACGTTGTGTTTCCCTTTTATGCACATTATGAGGTTAATTGATGGTCTAAATATGACACTTAGGGACCGTCAACAAACTCCCTCACACTTAGTCCTTTTCTCGTTCTCGAGTGAAGGCAAGAAAAAGAACTAAGGTGCTATCATAAATTTTCTATAAGTTAGAAAAAGATCATACTAGATATTTCAACTCATACCTCAATTCATGAATTCCCTCTATGGAATGCGGCTACCACATCGATGTTGGGTGTTTGAAGAGTGGAAGGGTTGAAATGTAGTTCTCTTGGATCTTTTCCTGCTGAAATGATCTGAAGAGTTACTATATTCCGAAGGTCAAAGAAACAATTGCCTTTATCTCTCATGTGGAATCTCTTAAGTCTTTCAAAGTGTTTTCATCCTCACCTTGGCATGTTATGCTAATTTTGTCCTTATACTAAATATGGCTATATCTGGAGATTGGTAGGGATAATTGTGGCACACATTGCAATTCATATATTACTAAGTCAAAAACTTGATTCTATGAGAGACTCATGCAACAAACAAATTGACAAAGAAAATTCTTGTGCATATGAATGGAATGGATCTTTGTGGAGTCCATGGTTTTCTATCTTTAAGGATGAAACATGGCTACTTTCTCTTTTTTTATTTTTTTGGCATACTTCCTCTTTTTGAATAGTAGATGCTTTTCTTTCTCTCTCTCTCTCTCTCTCTCTCTCTCTTATTGTAGCCATGTCTTCTACTCCTTTTTATTTTTCTAGAGAGAATTTGATGACCAAGAATGCACGATGTTTCTTTATTGAATGGATTAATGGTGGATGCAAATTCTTAGTGTGAGAAATTTTTGCATGAATATGGTGTACAAGAATTTCTAAGTCAAAAGGTACATGCATGTCACTCAATTGGGTCACGAGTTTGACAAAGTTCAATGAAAAACAAAATGGCATATGCATGTAGTTTTCGGAAATTTGTATCTGTAGGATTGAAGAGCAAATGAAAAGATATCAGAGGGGGTGAATGGTACATTAAAACTTTTTCAGTGGATGCAATGAAAACCCCTCGACAGAAAACTGATCTGTTAGATAATTCATGTGTGCGACTAATCTAAACGTATTCAAACATGACAAAAATAGTAGATATAAGTGGATAATCAAGTCACGAAGACACAACAAAAAGAATCACAGAAAACCGTCGAGAAAAACTCAAGTCACGATCGAAAGATCGGACAAAGGTCAATTTGTTCTTCCGAGTAAATACCAGATCTGTAACACTGCAAAGAAACTCGTGTAGATCTGAAACCAAAAATCCTATGACCATGAAATTTTCAAAGATGATGGAAAATTAAGTTTTGAAGACAATCAAAAAAGAATCACGTCAATCGGATCTGTAAAACTCGAGTTATGGTAAAACCACTAAAGCAAGGTAGTGCTATGCAGAAACTCGACGAGAAAGACTTGATAGAAACAAGTCGGAGGAACAAGGTATAAAAGTTCCTTTAGACTACGAATTATATTGATCAAAACACAAAATGAACAGCCCCCAAGTCATGCTCCACGATCTCTAGCCTCCCTTGCTTATATAACCAGCCCTTAGGCCTACCCAATCCTAACTAGGACTCAAATCCTACTCAGATTCAACCGAAACTTTCCATAACTGCTCAAGACTCTTCCATACGCAAATAAAAGCAATATCAAGACTTCCAAACACCTTAGGAACATATCCCAAATTCCTGAAACAACCCAACTTCGTGACCCACACGAAAATCTATCATAACGAACTCAAATCTTTCCATATTCGAGTCAAATCCGACTCAGCTGCAGCGTGAGTCCATAACCTATTCGGTTGGACCTTTTCGACCAATTTTTTGTGTTCACATCTCTTCATCACACCTTGAAACCATGTAGCCACGTCCATGTAATCCTTGCACACGTGCAAACACCTTCTAACGACGTCCACGATAGCTTCATAGCATTGTTCTTGATTCATACATGTTGCGTGACCTCCAGATCAACTCAACCACAATTCCTCCCAAACTTGGTTGTTGAACCTCATCTTCTCCCTAAGACTAGTTCAATGGATCTCGTCAACAGCCATGTCTTGAACTCAAGCAACACCGGCACATGAATAAACAACCAATACTTCTGAGCACAAGGCCTCGACTTGACTCACGTTAGTTCCAAAACCACAACACCTTACGTGAGCACCTCACATAAGCATGTTACAAACCATAGCAAAAACAATATCAGCTATAACCACCAAAACACACCGAAAACATAGTAAAACATTACTAAGCAAACTTTCCATCAATGTATAGCAAGTACGAATCATTGCAATTTAAAAGCAGAACCATTGCGATCTAGCACCAGACCTTGCCACAACTAACCGGACCTTGAGATGAAGCTTACTGAAGCTAGCAGGACCTAGCGCTGGAGCTTACCAAAGCTAGTCGGACCTAGCTCCAAAGCTTACCAAAGCTAGTCGGACCTAGCACCGGAGCTAAACAAAGCTAGTCGGACCTAGCCACAGCAAGTCGAACCTAACCAAAATAAGTCAGACCTAGACAAAGAAGTCAAACCTAGCCAAAGCAAGTCAGACCTTACGTTGGACCTTGCCGAAGCTACCCAAAACAAGCCAGACCTATTGTCGGACCTTGATGAGACGGGTGTTTTGGAAAAATTCAAAACTTTTATCGTCATAGCCAATGTATTCAGCACACATAGGTCTCACAATCTCCCCCTTGATGAATGCATTCGCAACACCACTTAAAATCTAAACATTGGCTTATGAAAAGTTTGGAAAACAAGCAAATGAGAAAGAAAGAAATTTCAAAACAAATATTTCTCCCCCTATACTTTTTTCTCTCCCTTTGTATCAGAAATAAAATGAGAAGAAAAACAAAAATTCTCCCCCTAAGAAGAGTCGTGCCAAAATACTTGTGAATGTGTGCAATGTGTGATCAATTTCTCATTCTTTGACAATGTATTCAGCAAGGTTCAAAAGAGAAATTTCAATTGTTATGAGCATATTGTAACACATACATATAAAACAAAGCGTATACAAGTCATACTATCAAGTAACTTATACTATCACATCAATGAAATACATAAAGTAGTGTAATCCATGCTAGAGATCAAGTGTAATTTTCAACTTAAGCAAGTCATGATCTCACAAACTTAACTATTTCAAAACTTGAAAGCATGACACTTGTTGCTGCAATTTTCATATTCCAATATTATTTAAAGCACAAATTCTGATTATATAACATTTGCAAGAGATTATATGCCGCATATGCCTTATTCGAACCAACCAAGCCAAGCCTATGTCATTTGACAATTAGAAGCTTAAGGTCATGGTTTTAGTCATACACAACATCTTGTAAGTTCATATCTATGTGCAATGATAAGCCATCTCAAAAGAAGGTGTGCGATGCATGCATATTCTCTTGATCTTTTCTCATTTCTATTTTATCATAAAAGCTCAACATGTTGATATTTGATTGATTAATTTTTCATTATTAAAAGCACTTGTGAGCATGCAAAAAGTTCAAAACAGCAAGAAAGTTCAATCATGACCAGATTTAGTGTAAGTAATTATTTCAATTACTAGTCATGGCAAAAACTACAAAATGTATAACATGAGTAATGTAGTAAGGAACTTTCAGCATGTAAAAGGAATCACAAAGTTATATATGTATGAAATAATATGCTCATATTATTTTAAATTTAGATTCACACATATACTTCCCAAGTTTCAAAACCCACCCTCAATTTAAGCCATGAGGATGCATAACCCCTATTTCACTATGAATGAAACAAAAATGAGTGAAATCCAAAGGTTTTGTGAAAATATAAGCCAATTGTTGTTCGATATCTACATGGTGAAGCACGATGTTTCCTTTTTCAACATTATCACGGAGAAAGTGATATCTAATGTCAATGTGCTTTCTTCTTGAATGTTGCATATGATTTTTAGCAATGCAAATGGCACTAGTGTTATCACAAAATAGTGGAACATTATCTAGATCAATCCCATAGTCCTTAAGTGTTTGAACAATCCAATGAATTCGTGAGCAAGCGCTAGCAGCAGCTACATATTCAGATTCGGCTGTGGATTGTGCAACTGAGTTTGTTTTCTAGATGACCAAGCAACAAGGGAATTACCAAGAAAATGATAAGCACCCGAAGTACTTTTCCTATCGATCTTGCAACCCCCAAAATCAGCATCCAAAAAAGCTTTCAAAGTAACGGTTGAGGAAGAAGGAAGAAAAATGCCAAATTCTTGAGTTCTATGTAAGTACCTGAGAATTCTTTTGATGGCTTGACGATGTCCGGTCTTGATGCCATGAGGTACAAAAGTGATTCAAGTAATTGTGAAACAGAATGCAAGTTGTATTTCAAATTTTGAACAAGTGCCACATCTTTTAAAGTGTAGTGATCATTTACTTTAACCGAACCTTTAGCAATTATAGGAGTTGAAGAATTATCAGCAAAATTAACATTCTCTACACGTGACACAAAGGAGAGTGAGGAGAACCATTCGTTGTTATTGGTCATGTGGCGTGAGCAACCTAAATCCACAATCCAAATGTTCTCCTTCCTCAAGCGTGTAACCTACATAGAAGCACAATATGTCGATGACTCAATATTGGGGTTAGTCAAAAGGCATTTAGGAATCCAGTACTGAGTCACACGATGTCTAGCATAAACAACACGCGAAAGCTGAGATAAAATAGCAGATTTATTATACAAAGTTTGAGCGTTTTTGTACCCAACTACTGACCTACGCGGTGTTACATGTGTAGCACGAAAAACAGTAGGTTTGGGAGCAAGCTTTGCATGTTTTTGACTCATGACAGCAAGTTGCATGTTTCTATCATTCAGTTTAGCATTTGCACCAAATTTTACATGAAGGTTATGAGATCTAGCAATCATTCTTTCCTTTTTCTGTTGTTTAAATATTCTATAACAAAAATTTATGACATAACAATCTCTACCACATTAGGTACAATGAAATTTAACTTTGTGTTCATGTCTGGATGAGCAAGCAACAGGTTTGTTATAAGCTAAATGAGACAGCACCCCTGCAGATTTGAAAACTACTTCTTTTTGTAAGTTTCATGATGTAAGGAGCATAGTAGCAAGACCTAGCAGGAGTCTCTGAGTCAATTTAAATCTCCTCATAGATGTAGTCAAACGCATTGAACTTATGTTGGTTGGCAAGGAGCTTGATGACATTGCGGCTGTTGTAGTTGATTCGGTTGGCATCACTGTCTTTAGGGGCTATCGTCTTTCGAATGTAACAAATGAGCACAGCATGGAAAGGGTGTAGCCCATGGATGTGAGGGGGCTGAGCAGGGTACCCCTCTGAGTAGAAATCGAGCATTTCTTCAGTAGTCACAAGAGGCTTTTTATGAACCTTCAATGGATGCCCCAAACAGTGTGCCATACCCAAGATGATGTCAAAATCTTCGTATCTGACTGAGTACTTCTCACCATTTTGCATCCAGGTGAAACCATACTTGTTTGTCCAATAAAAGGTTATGGCATAAAACTAAAGAATGACTTCGACATTCCATGGGTATTGCAGCCCCATGATGTCCCTTACACCATGATACTCACATGCATCCCTGATCTCAGTAAATAAAAGATCTCTCTTCTTTTGGACCGCATGCCAGTCAACCCACTGCATATCAGTCACCGAATTTGACTTTGTCGTGAGCACGGACTGATAGTAATCCATGAGAAAATAACTCCAGAAACGAGGGTCTCTCCCAAACCTAGGCATGTCATAACACTTCACATCCATCTGATGCTGACTATCAGGAAGGTTCCTTCTATAATTGATCCTATCTGCTGGTCGAGGAGGATCGCCTACAGGTGAGTGCACCATCAAAGGTCAAATCTTAGCTTCCTTTTGAGCGACTTGGGCAGCTTTAGCACCACCACCGGAAACACCTGAGACAACAATGGCTCCCTGAGCGGAGCTGGTGTGACGAACAGTTTGCTTGACTCTTTTTGGGGCCAGGGTTGAGGCTTCTCGGTGGCTTGCTTGCTTCCTTTTTCACCATGATTTTCATGAGATATGGCTAGAGAGAGATATAAAGGATAGGTAAGAGACAACGCAAGAAGGATAGAATCATTGACAGATAGTTTGTATAGAAGTTAAGAGGTCAATTGCTATACAGGATCGGACTTGTTTTACTCAAGATTCGGACATGTCTGACTAAGTCAGACATGTCTGACTTATGATTCAGACTTCTCCGACATATTGTATTTGATTTGTTCAATGCAGATGTCGGACAGTCCGACCTATATAGTCTTAACACTAACTTCTATCTAAACTACACAAATGAATTTTTCTACCAACAAGATTCTACCACAAGTTGTTAATCATGCTAGTGAACAAATTCATTAACAAGAAAACAACAACTTGCCGCAAGATCCATATAAATCAAGGAAAGAATGTAGGAGATACCTTGAAAATGGGGAAGAATGGAGAAGGTCAAAAGGGTTGTTGATCTTCAAGTCTCGGAGGAGATCGACCTCACAAACTCATCGCAAGAAGCTCAAAAGAATCAAAGAAGATCTTGTGAAGGAAGAAGAGGAACTCAATTGAGAGAGATTGAAGTGAGGGAGAGAGAGAGAGAGAGAGGAGTCATCAGCCTCTTTGGGGGGCCACGGATAGAACAAGTCCGACGTATGAAGTCAGATAAGTCCGACAGTCTTCCAAAACCCTAATTTCCCATGTCGGACCTGTCTAACTCAGACGTCGGACATGTCTGACTGAGTTAGACATGTCTGACTTATGATTCAGACTTATCTGACTCCCCCGGAATAGTTGCAATGTGCAACTAGAATTTTGAGGGGAGGTCAAATAATTTGGACATTACGGACAAGTTTTCACAGAACATCTATGCAAATATGGTTAGTAAGCAATCAATAATCAAACTATGACCATAATTCACAAATATTTAATAATTTCAAATAGTTTTGTAGAAAATCGAGAGGGTTGAGTTTTTCGCAAGCATGCATGAATTTCTAAGGAAATACGAGTAACAATCAGATGTGCAAGACTCAAGACACATTTTGTGAATCCAAGATATTGAGCTCACTCCTAAGTTCACAAAATTTATTTTCATATAAGGGCTTGGCAAATATATCGGCCAATTGTTTTTTGGTTCTCACATGGGATATCACTATGTCTCTTTTGATGGAGTGATCTCTCAAGAAGTGGTGGCGGATATCAATATTCTTGGTCCTAGAATGCTCAACGGGATTGTGGGCTATTTTTATGGCACTCTCATTGTCACATCGGAGAGGTCTATTGATGAGGACATCACAACAGTGGAGACACGCATAGAAATGCAAAGACCAATCACAAGAGCACGAGAACAGTTAATAAATCAGTAGGTGAATTCGCTCCTAACTTCTTTTGCATGTGAGTTTGAGAATAGATTGCTATGTGATGATTTAATTGTTATTAGGAATAATAGAGAAGATCAACAAGTGAAGTAAAGAGGCCTTGGGAGCGTGAAGAACCAATTGGGACGTCCACAAGTTGATGGAAGTAGTTTACAACTCGGACTCGAGTTCAACTCGGAGTCCAGGAGCAGTCCACCTTAAAACGGACGCCCAGGAGGCATACGGACTCCATTTTCGACGTTCTACATATTCACGGAAATAGGAGAAGATAAAATTTCCAATGGTTCTAGTCCCACCTCAAATTCATCCAGAGTAATTCGCAATCGTTGAAACAAGCCGAGTCCAGATTTCTGTCCGGTGTTGCGCCACCGAATCGGGCCTTTGGGCCTTGTATCCCGTAAGAGTCCATTAAGGACGCGTCTAATCGTGTTTTGGGCAAACCCTAGCCTTTAAATACTGCATACTCCGGTTATATTTGGTAGGTTTTTCTTAGAATAACAATTTTGCCGTCCTACGGTTTGTGAGACCCCAACTTCTCAATTTCAGATCGTGTCTCCAACATTCTTGCTTGTGTTCTCGGTTCACTTGCAAGGATTAGCCTTCTTGGCGAGGTCAAGCGTGTGCCGCATGGTTGGTAACCAATGGAGCAGTGGTGTAGTGATTGCAGGGGTATTCGAATTGCTCGAGTGCCGCGGATCATCAACGTTGAGTTCTCCACCCCAATCGACTTACCTTTCGAAAGATCGGGCCTTAACCTACTCATCAATTGGTATCAAATTTTCAGGTTGCCCGTGAGGTATGTTTGTTTTCCTTCCATTAGATCGATTTTGTTTAGTACCTAGAGTCCGCAAAAAATCCACAAAAAAATTAGATCAATTTCCCGCTTCTGCAGTTTTGTTTTTCAGTTTTCATTGTTGAGTTTGCATTCGTGTGGTCGAGTCTTGTTGCTGGTTTAGCTTTGTGTTTTGGGTCCTAGTTATCGTGTTTCATCCTTGTTTTCCTGTTGTTCGATACCTATTCCACAATCCCTAAATAACAAACCGATCCACCACGTTCATCGGTTTGCCCTAGCTAGCCGCCTTGTGTGAACTCCTGCATCGCCAGCCCTAGATTAGGTGTCAAACCTTTGTGCCACTCATCCTTGAGTCATCACACACTACCCCATTAGTCATTGTGCAAATTACCAATCGTTTTCATATCCGATTGCGAGTTCTGTTCTCAAACCAAGTTGGAATCAACATCCAAAAATCGTAACTCGGACAGCCTACCTTAAAACAACCATAACTTTCGCATACGAACTCGAAATAGGGCGATTTTTTTTAAAAATTCATCTACACGAAATTTTTCATCTGATTTTCCATGGAATAGCCGCGTTTGTAGAAATTAGATTGCCCAAATTACCCTCAGAAGATAGGCTATCCGACCTCTGAAGTTTTAGCACGAATTTTAAAGAATCTTCTTGATTTTCTATAGGCCACATATTACATCCAATTGAGCTGCAAATTTGTATTCTTCATATATTCGTGCTCCTAAGTAAAGAAAAAATATCAAAAAAATAATACAAAGAAGAAAAAAATAGTGAAGAGCACGCAGATTAAAGCAATTGGCCTGTACTACTTGTGTTGTGATTGTTGGTTATATCATTCCGTCTTCCTTTTTGCCTTGCTACTTTATTGTGTTGTGCTAGGCCCTAGAGCACTTGGTTGACCAGCAACAGTTTCCTACATTGAATACTTATTCAACTTTGTTTACCTGTTAACGATTTTCTGCTTATTAGCCACCATATCATGCCACCAAAGCTCCACCTTTCTCTTGAGAATAATAGGTACCTTTGCAATCACCCCACGCTTAATTGGTTCATCTCACCTTCCACACCACCTACTGTGTTAGTAAGAACACTTGTAAGAGTGTGGTAAGACACTTGGGCGAGAGAGATTGTTTCTCTTCCACCTTTCACATTGTCACTGTAGTTGATAGGGATAACATATTTTTGTTGTCTTTTGTTTCCTACTAACAATGGCAGGAGAAGACAATGATGACGAATGTGTTCAACATATTGAGTTACATGATATGATGAAGACCATGATAGATATGTTCGCCAAATACAACGCAACAACGGAGGAGTCATTGGCGAACTTGACTCGCCAACTTGATGACCTTGCTCTTTGGATGAATACTTTTGAGGCTCGGTTGCCTCTCGCTGGAAGACATGAAGACAATGCTTATGATGATATGGAAGATCACAACAATCAGCCAAGACTACCACTTTATCGTCGAGGTAAAGGAGGTAATAATCATCATAACAATTATAATCATCCTCCTGATGATCCTTTTGCTAAAGTGAAACTTACTATACCCCTTTTTTCTGGTTCTTATGATGTTGAGGCTTATCTTGATTGGGAGATGACAGTAGAACAAAAATTTAATGCCCATCTTGTTCCGGAACAACATAGAGTTCGTCAAGTCACTAGTGAGTTTAAGGACTTTGCTATCATATGGTGGAATTAACTTGTTAAAACTAGAACTGATCCTCCAACATGGGATAGATTAAAGGAAGCTATGCATGTTCGATTTGTTCCTCCATCTTTTCAGCGGTACCTTCGCATAAAATTACAGCGCTTAGACCAAGGTAACATGTCCGTAGAGGAGTATTATCAAGAGTTACAAAAGGTATGCTGTGTTGTGGGGTAGTAGAGGACATGGATGATAAAATAGCTCGTTTTTATGGGGGGTTGAGGCGTGAAATTCAGGACATTGTTGATTAACAGATTGTTTCAGCTTGCTATGTTGGTAGAAAAAGAATTGCAGGGCCGAGAACAACAACAACAACGCAAGAGGAGCAACTTCACGCCGCGTTCGACGTCTACACCATCCAAAACAGCAGCATCTTCGACCCCCCGTGCAGCGACTACACCATCCAATGGCGCCCAACGAATCATACTGCTGCTCCACCTTCTCGCGTGATGGAAAGCAGCAAGGCGACATCATTCAAGCCTTTGTCGTCCACTCCTTCTACGGGTCGTACTTCTGACATTAAGTGTCACCGCTGCCCGCGACTTGGTCATATGATGAGAGATTGCCCAAGCAAACGTGCATACATAGCACGCGGCGATGGCGGGTATGATAGTACTTCGGATGTTGAAGATCAATATTCTCTTGCTACTGACTTTACAGATCCAAATGACAAACACACCGAAGAAGAGGTACTTGGTACAGCGGCGACGGAGAACTATAGGAGCATCATTGTGCAGCGTGCCTTGAGCTCCAAAGTGGAGACTGACGACAAGCTACAACGACAAAACCTCTTCCACATGTTTCTCGTCCTCAAGGACTGCCGTGTACACACTATAATTGATGGAGGTAGCTGCAATAACTTGGTGAACACGGACGTCGTCAAGAAACTTGGTTTGACAACAAGAGCACACCCTCATCCATACCACATTCAATTGTTCAAAAACAGCGGTAAGGTTCGGGTAACACAAACAGCAAGATTACATTTTTCAATTGGTTCTCACCATGGTTTTGCTGATTTTGATGTCGTTTCTATGGATGCTTGTTCACTTTTATTGGGTCATCCTTGGGAATTTGATACAGATGCTATTCATGATGGTAGAACAAATAAATATACTCTCATGCATAAGGGAAAGAAAATCACTTTGCTCTCCATGACTCCTGCTGAAATTGTGCATTTTGAGAAGAGTAAAATTTGTGATGGTGAAGCAACAAAACTAAAATCTGAAAAAAAGCAAGTCATTAAGTTAAAATTCACCATCGTTGCTTGCAACTGAATCTGACCTTGCTGATTTATTCGATGCTAAGGGGATGTGCTATGATTTAGAATGCAAAGAAGCCATGTTTTCACTTCATGAATTGTCTATTGCATTGCCCCCTGCTGTTGCTAACCTTTTGCAGGAGTTTAAGGATGTGTTTCCCTCTGAGATACCCCCTGGTTTACCAATGATGAGAGGCATTGAACACAAGATAGATTTGATTCCAGGATCAAGTTTGCCAAATCGTGCAGCATACAGGACGAATCCAGAGGAAACTAAGGAAATTCAGCGACAAGTCCAAGATCTTTTGGACCACGGGTACATTCGTGAAAGCCTTAGCCCTTGTTCTGTTCCTGTCCTTTAGGTTCCCAAGAAAGATGGTAGTTGGCGCATGTGTGTTGATTGTCGAGCAATTAATAACATCACCATTCGATATCGTTATCCTATTCCTCATTTAGATGACATGCTTGATGAATTGAGTGGTGCTATCATCTTCACAGAAATTGACTTGCGTAGTGGTTACCACCAAATTAGAATGGCACTAGGAGATGAATGGAAAATTGCATTTAAAACTAAGTTTGGACTTTATGAGTGGTTAGTCATGCCTTTTGGGTTAACTAATGCAACCAGCACCTTTATGCGATTAATGAACGAGGTTTATGTGCTTTCATTGGACAATTTGTGGTGGTTTACTTCGATGATATCCTCATTTACAGCAAGTCATATGATGAACATTTTGATCATTTATGTGCTGTTTTACTGTTTTGAGAGATGCACGTTTGTTTGGTAACCTCAAAAAAGTGTGTCGTTTGCACGAATCGAGTATCGTTTCTTGGCTATGTTGTTTCCTCGCAGGGAATTGAGATGGATGAGGCTAAAATTGAAGCAATCACCAGCTGGCCAGTCCCAACAACCGTCATGCAGGTTCGTAGTTTCTTGGTCTTGCAGGTTTTTATCGGCGTTTTGTGCGGGATTTCAGCACCATTACAGCACCTCTACATGAGCTAACGAAGAAGGGAGTGCCATTTCGATGGGGCGAACAACAGCAACAAGCTTTTGATGCTCTCAAATCGAAGCTTACACAAGCACCATTGCTACAACTTCCTGATTTTGACAAGACATTTGAGCTAGAATGTGATGCAAGCGGCATTGGTATTAGAGGCATTCTCATACAAGGAGGTAAACCCATTGCTTTCTTTAGTGAAAAACATCATGGTCCTTCTCTGAATTATTCCACTTATGATAAGGAATTGTATGCCTTAGTACGAGTATTACAAACTTGGCAACATTATCTTTGGCCCGAGGAGTTTGTCATACATTCTGATCATGAATCATTGAAGTATCTTAAGTGTCAAACCAATATGAATAAATGACATGCTAAATGGATTGGGTTCATAGAGTCGTTTCTATACACCATTAAGAATAATAAAGGGAAGGAAAATGTCATTGTCGATGCATTACCTAGGCATTATACCATGCTGTCCCAACTTGATCATAAAATCTTTGGTTTGAAAACATTAAAAGCATTATATCCTACTGATTTGGACTTCAAAGATGCTTTTGAAAATTGTAGAGAAGGAAGAACTTGGAATAAATATTTGCTACGAGAGGGTCTCCTCTATCGTGCTAACAAGCTATGTGTTCCAGGTAGCTCCGTTCGTCTATTACTTTTGCAGGAAGCACGTGGAGGAGGTCTGATGGGAGATTTTGGAGTGAAGAAAACTGAAGATGTGATGTCCACACACTTCTTTTGGCCAAAGATGAGGTGTGATGTCGAGCGCTACATGTCATGATGCACTACTTGCAATAAAGCTAAGTCTCGCCTTAACCCACATGGTCTTTATATGCCTCTTCCTGTTCCTAGTGTACCTTGGGAGGATATTTCTATGGACTTTGTTTTAGGATTGCCTAGGACTAGGAGGGGGAGGGATAGTATTTTTGTAGTTGTTGATCGTTTCTCCAAAATGGCACACATTATACCTTGTCATAAGAATGATAATGCCTCACACATTGCTGATTTATTTATGACAAAAATTGTCCGTTTACATGGTGTGCCAAATACCATTGTTTCTGATCGTGATGCAAAAAATTTAAGTCATTTTTGGAGAACTTTGTGGTATAAATTGGGAACCAAGTTACTGTTTTTAACTACATGTCACCCATAAATGGATGGACAAACCGAGGTAGTTAATCGTACTTTATCCACTATGTTGTGGGCTGTCTTGAAAACAAATTTGATGTTGTGGGAGGAGTGTTTACCACATATAGAATTTGCTTACAACAGATCCGTTCACTCCACGACAAAGGTAAGTCCATTCCAGGTAGTGTATGGTTTCAATCCCCGTGCTCCTATTGATTTACTACCTTTGCCTCCTTCTAAAACTATAAATTTGGATGCTACACAACGATCTTTATTCATTCTTAAGATGCATGAAACTACAAAGAGAAATATTGAAAAGATGAATGAGAAGTATAGGATTCCAGGTAGTAAAGGTTGAAGAGAAGTAAAACTTGAACCGGGTGATTTGGTGTGGTTACATTTGAGAAAAGAGCGATTCCCCGACTTGAGAAAATCTAAACTTATGCCATGAGCTGCTGGTCCTTTTAAGATTGTTGAAAAGGTTAATGATAATGCATATAAGCTTGAATTGCCTCCCGAATTCGGGGTTAGTCCTACATTTAACATTTCAGATTTCCGACCATACTTGGGAGAAGTAGATGAACTTGAGTCGACGACGACTCCAACTCAAGAGGGAGAGGATGATGAGGACATCACAATAGCATAGACACACATTGAAATGCAAGGACCAATCACAAGAGCACGAGCACAATTAATAAATCAGTAGGTGAATTCGCTCCTAACTTCTTTTGCATGTGAGTTTGAGAATAGATTGCTATGTCATGATTTAAGTGTTATTAGGATTAATGGAGAAGATCAACAAGTGAAGGAAAGAGACCTTGGGAGCCTGGAGAACCAGCTGGGACGTCCACAAGTTGATGGCAGTTTACAACTCGGACTAGAGTTCAACTCGGAGTCCAGGAGCAGTCAACCTTAAAATGGACCCCCAGGAGGCATACGGACTCCGTTTTTGACATTCTACATATGCACGGAAAGAGGAGAAGATAAACTGTCCAATGGTTCTGGTCCCACCTCAAAATTTCTCCAGAGTTATTGGGAATCGTTGAAACAATTCGAGTCCAAATTTCTGTCCGGTGTTGCGCCACCGAATCGGGCCTTTGGGCCTTGTATCTCGTAAGAGTCCATTCAGGACGCGTCTAATAGAGTTTTGGCCGAACCCTAGCCTTTAAATACTGCAGCCGCTGGTCATATTTGGTGGCTTTTGCTTAGAATAACAATTTCACCGTCCTACGTTTTGTGAGATCCCAACTTCTCAATTTTAGATCGTGTCTCCTACGTTCTTGCTTGTGTTCTCGGTTCACTTGCAGAGATTAGCCTTCTTGGCGAGGTCAAGAGTGTGCCGCACATTTGATAACCAACGGAGCAGTGGTATAGTGATTGCAGTGGTACTCGAATTGCTCGAGTGCCACAGATCATCAACATCGACTTCTCCACCCCAATCGACTTACCTTTCGGAAGATCGGGCCTAAACCTACTCATCATATATGGCGCAAGTTTATACCATAGTCCATAAGGGTTTGCCGCATCCAAATAAGTTGTACACAACAACTTCCGGCTGCAATGTACTCCACTTCGACTGTGGATAGAGCAATGGAATTTTGTTTCTTTGAGGACCAAGACACTAGGGATCTACCTAAAAATTGGCAAGTTCCGGAGGTACTCTTCCTATCGAGTTTGCACCCCACATAATCCGGAACAGAATATCCAATGAGATTAAACTTAGAGCCCCTTGGGTACCAAAGTCCTAGGTCTTGTGTGTGAACTAAGTGCGTGTTTGGCATGGCTGCAGAACTAAACTCCACCAAAGAGTTGCAAAAATGCTGCCAAACACCTCAACTCCAAAACTCCACAGGGGGGTCCAACTCTACATATTTTATGGAGCTCTAGTTCACTTTCGTAGAGTACCCCTTTTGCTGCTCCCAAAACCATAATTATAGACCTAGTCATGGAGTTCAGAGTTACATAAAAAACCGGTTCGCTGTCCTTTTCTTTCGATCACTTGCGGAGACTCCCGACATCACAGTTCGGGGCCAAACCAGGGTGCCGCCGCCGTCGCCCTCCCAACGCGCGAGCTTGGGAGTTGCCATGGCCTCCATTCGACCGCCGCTCACCTCCCTCGTCTGCCCAGTCCCGTACCTCTGCTCTCCTGAGACTCCGTTTGTCTGCGCATACCCTAGGCCGCCACCGAACTGCATCGGACGTCGCCTGTCGTCCAGCACCGACGGTATAATCGGCATGAGAGCACTGATCTTTGCCCTACGTGAATCACATCACCGGCCTTGTCTGCGATGCCACCGATGTATGTTCATGTTTCCTCAGTTTTTATGCAATTCCTTCTCCCTCGCTTCCAGCATCGATCTCGTCCAGCTCAGTCCGGTGTCGATTAATCTGCCTTGGATCGGAGTCTTGATCTCTGACCCCGCAGCGAGTGCTCTCGGTTGATTCGTATCGGCAGGGAACTCTCTCAGGCAGCAGCCCCACCCCGGCGCCATGGCTTCGCCACTGAGCGGTACAGTGGTCCAGCCCCATCGAACCCCAGGCGCGCCGCTGTTCGTCCCTTCTTCGACAATGAGCCAAATTTGTCAGGAATCCGCCATCGTAGTGCCTTCTTCCCGACTGCCAGTGAGTCACATCTGCTGTTCCTCATCTTTTTGTTCAAATTGTGTCTTGATTTGATTGATTCTAGACTGGCGCCGATAGTTCATGTACCGTGAATTGTTCAAGTGCTCTGAATTGTAAGAACCATATCTGAATTTTTAATTTATGTTCACTGTCAGACTGATCTATATGTGAATTTTTTAGTGTGTGATGCTCGCTTTGTGATGACACTTGCAGCCAGCATGTGTTCAATCGAGTGACGGTGCAAAAAACAAAAACAAAAAAGTGAAAAAAAACCATCAACAGCAGCAGTGTGTACCAGCACACAACGGGAAAAAAATTGTGACAGCAAAGTACTGTTGAATGAAAAAAAAAGTTTCCTTGACTTTAACAATTAAGCCCAGATCAAATAGAATAGGCCCAACAAAGGTCAGAGGTAAAATTGACATTGTATCTTAAAATCTCTACATTTTAGAGCTGAGATAACTTTTCCAACCAAACACCTCCGTTAACAGCTCCTCCACCACACCAGAGTTGCTCTATCTCGGCATATCAGAGCAGAATTTCTCTACTGAGGAGTAGAGCCATGTCAAACAAGCCCTAAATATCTAAGAATTCTCTTTATGGCGGTCAAATGACACACTTTGGGAGAAGCTTGGAATTTAGCACACATACAAACACTTAATATTATAGCGGGCCTAGATGCACATAAGTAAAGCAATGAACCTATCATGGAGCGATGTACCTTTTGCTCCACACTTGGACCATCTTCATTAAGTTCGAGATGTCCATTGGTTACCATTGGAGTCTTGATGGGTTTGGCTTTGTCCATATCAAATTTCTTAAGTATGTCTTGTGTGTACTTCATTTGACCAATGAGCGTGACTTCCTTGAGTTGCTTTACTTGAAATCCTAGGAAAACTTCAACTCCACCATCATCGACATCTCAAACCTTTCGGTCATAATCTTAGAAAACTCATCACAAAAAGTATTATTAGAACCAAACATAATGTCATCGACATAAATTTGGCAAACAAACAAATCATCATTGACATGCTTAGTGAATAGAGTATAGTCAGCCTTCCCAATTTTGAAACAGTTTTGAGTTAGAATGTCTCTAAGGCACTCGTACCAAGCTGAAAGTGCATCTAGGACTCCCTTGTGGGTTTTGGATGATTTATGACAAGCAATTGGGATCCTAACCTCCTTGTTGAGATGAGTGCAGGATTTTAATAGGAAAATGAGCAAAGTGCCAAAAAGAAGGAAGAATGAGAAGCAAAGTGGAAATGAGCTCAAGGAAGAAGAGTAGTAGATTATTGTGTATGGAGTGTGTTAAGGAAACACACCCCAAGAGCTCAATCACAATTAAACACACACATTGCACAAAGTTACACAGGACCGGACTAGTCCGATCACAACCGGACTAGTCCGATATCCTTTCTGCACGAGATCGAACAAGTCCGATAACCATTGGACTAGTCTGATATCCTTTCTGACTAGAATCGGACTAGTCCTCCCCAGTGCGGACTAGTCCTCAAAACACTTCACAAGTCACACAAAATCGGACAAGTCCGATCACAACCGAACTAGTCCGATATTCTTTCTGATCCAAATCAGACAAGTCTGATGTTTGCACGGACTAGTCCGAAACACATTCTGATCTGAATCGGACAAGTCCCCCAAGTGTGGACTTGTCATCCTATACACTTAGGGTCTCACATGTCTGGACAAGTCCGATGACTATTGGACTAGTCCGAAAATTTCCAGTAGAGAAATCAGACAAGTCTGTTCCTAGCTGGACTAGTCCGATATTTCGGGGTACTTAGGGTTTGCTACACACAGAACACCGGACTAGTCCGGTGACCTCCATGGACTAGTCTGAACTTTCTGAACCCTAACGGTCACTTTTAGAAACCCCATATAAATAGAGGTGCACGGCCCAATTATGAACACTCTCGAACCCTAGCGCCGTCACACCTCCCAAGAGCCTCAAAAACTACAGCTCTCCATGAAATTAAGTGCAACAACGATCAATCCTTTGAGGATTCACTCTAGATCATTGGAGAGACACTTGAAACACCACGTTGAGCTCTTGGTTTGATTCTCTAACACACTCCTGCGATTCATTTGTAATTTTTGAGTGTGTTCTTGGTGGTATTTTCTGTTGTAATCCAAGGGAGCTCTCAACGTGTGGGAAAGCCCCTTGAATTCGGTTATTCACCCCTTTGTGATTAGTGGAAGAGGATTGGCCTTCGTGGCGATCCGATGAGGGTAGGGTTGGAGAATATCCGGTCCTTTTGTGGACTCCTCAATGTGGACGTAGGTTGCCTTTGTGGTAGCCGAACCACGAGATAAATCCTTGTGTTTTGTTTTTGGTGTTCATCATTCTTATTCATCAATATAATCTAGGGTTTCGATAATCATTTCTCATCTTACGTTGATTGTCAAACATAAGATTTAATTGTGATATAATCTAATATATAACATTGAAAGCTTTATTTGATTTTATATTTCCGCTGCATACATAAAAGAAATAGTCTAATTGATCAAGCTTAATCAACTCAGTCCGTGAACACCGGACTAGTCCGCACATTACCAGGCTAGTCCGATATCTCTGGTATTGAACTTGTAGTTGAGTGTTGTAGGATCCGACAAAATTCGAAAAGGCTTATTCACCCCCCCCCTCTAGGCCCACATTCAATTGGTATCAGAGCAGGTTCTTCTAGAAAGAGTCTAATCACTCGAAGAGATCATGTCGGAGATGAAGGACATCCACAAAACCAACAACCAAGAAGAGGTTAACAATGACAAGACTCAAAAAGTGGAGAAGTACCTCGAAGCCATTCAAGACTTCGAGGACGACAATGAGGAGACACTGGAGCTAAAGGCGCTCCTCAGAAAGAAGGCACTTTCCAAAGGGAAAGTGAAAGTTGAAGAGAAAAAGAAGTGGAGTAGTCACACCGACTACTCCCGATATCCTTTTAACTATGATCGTCTAAATTCCAATAACAATCATTACTTATCTATCCCACTTGGAAAAGCCCCACACTTCGATGGAAGTGATTACTCAATGTGGAGGCATAATATGAAAATGCATTTGATTTCCCTCAATCCAAGTCCATGGCATGTTGTATGCACCAGGATAGATATTCCATACGACGACGAAGAGCTCACCCCAAGCCAAGAGTAGGCCATTCATAGAAACGCTCAAGCCGCAGCTGTAATCACCTCCTCACTCAGTCAGGACGAGTTCACCAAGGTGGATGGACTCAAAATTGCTAAGGAGATATGGGATACACTGCAAACTGCACATGAAGGTGACCGACATGTGCATGAAGCAAAGATTGAGATGATCGAAGGCGAACTAGGAAGATTCGCAATTGAGGAAGACGAGTCACCCCAAGATATGTACAATTGATTGAAGACACTCGTCAACAAAGTTCGATCATATGGGAGCAAGAAGTGGAATGACCACGAGGTGGTAAAGCTCATCCTTAGAGCTTTTATGCCTCTCAATGCCACGCTATGCTCCATGATTAGAGAAAGCCCCGGATACAAAAGGATGACTTCGGATGAACTGCTTGGAAAAATCATCTACTTTGAGATGGTGGAAAAACAAGCAAAGCACGTCAAGGAAATTGCCGACCTCACCTCGGCTAAGAAGAAAGGGGTTGCTTTAAAGTCCACCCTCAAGCCTCTATCCAAAGAGGCAAGAGAAGCACAACTAGAGGAAGATAGTGATGACGAGAGTAGTGAGATAGATGAAGAGGACATGATATTATTCATGAAAAAGTTCAAGAGAATAATGAAGAAAAGACAAGGGACAAAATCAAGTGAAGGAAAGTACAAGGAAAGAACGAAGCCGAAGTTGAGGCGGGCATGCTATAATCGTGGTGAGTATAACCACTTCATAGTTGATTGACCATATGAGGACAACAAGAAGAAGACCAAAGAAACCAAGCCTCAACCTAAGAAATTCTTCAAGAAGAAGAAACAAGCCGAACAAGCGCACATTGGGAAGGAGTGGGACTCAAACGATGAGTCCTCATCATCCGAAGAAGTAGAGATGGCTAGCATAGCCATCGAGAGTGCGTCCAAGAAATCTACACTCTTCCCCACACTCGACGCAAGGAAGGGAAATGGCACGTGCCTTATGGCAAAGGAAGGTAAACGCAAGGTAATCATCAAAACCCCTTCCGTGCATTCCTACTCTAGTGATGATGAAATAATTAGTGATGATGAAGATATGCTTAGTGGACTAGATAGGAAAGCTGTAACAAAAATGAAATTTTTACTTGACCAACTTGTTGAGAAGGAGAGGTTAATTCATCGTCAAGAGGACATGATTATCTCCCAAAAGGAGGAGTATGTCGAACTTGAAAAACTTCTAGAACTTGAAAAGGAGAAACAATTCACTAGAGCTTGAGTTAGCTTCAATCAAGAAAGCTTGCTTGGAGTTAACTGATTCAAATGTTGCAATCAAGGACCAACTTGCTGACCTGATCAATGTTAACAAGATCCTTGAAGTGCAAGTTGAGTCACTCAAGCGGAGTGAACCTTCCTCATCTTCAAGTTCACCTTCTCAACCCACTAAAACTGATTTTGCTCACATGTGCACATGAAGTAAAATTGACACCAGTTTGAAGGAGAAGTCAACCTCCACCAAGGATAAACATCCTACCCAATGTGGCATATTTGACAAGGAGAAGATCAACTATGCACGTAGTGCATACTTGGTCCAAAGACCTCCAAATGTCAAATATGGCATTGGTTACTCTTATGGTGAAAAGCAACATGCTAGAAGTCATAAGAATAACAAGGGGAGGATTTCCATTGTGAAGGGAAGACCCTCTCAAACTAGTAAGTCGAAGGGTAAAAACTTGAACTCACACGAATATCGGACTAGTCCGGTAAGTGTCTGGACAAGTCCGGTCCTCCGGACAAGTCCGGCATCCCAGACTAGACCTGTATACAAACAACAACGATCACTCTTTAGAACCTTTGATGCCTCCTATGTGTTAATGAGAAATAATTTTGGCAAGGTTTATGCTAATTATGTTGGGCCACGCCTTGGGAACACCAAATTTCATGTGTGGGTGCCCAAATGTATTGTAACTAACCTCCAAGGACCCAAGCAATCTTGGGTACCTAAAACCAAAGCATAATTTGTTTTTGCAGGCCTATTCCTCCGGTGGATCCAAATGGGTGCTAGACAGTGGCTGCACCAACCATATGACCGGAGAAAGAAGAATGTTCGTGGAATATGAAGAGAATGAGGACCCAAACGAAGGCATCTACTTTGGAGATAATAGTCAAGGAAGGGTGCTCGGTACCGGTAAAATTGCAATATCTTCTACACACACACTTTCTCATGTTTTACATGTTGAATCCTTTAGATTATAACCTGTTGTCGGTATCTCAACTATGTGACAAGGGTTATAATTGCTTGTTCACTAATGAGGGTGTGACCGTCTCTAGGAGGAGTGATGGTTCCATTGCATTCAAGGGTATGTTGAAGGGAAAGCTTTACCTCGTTGACTTCAACAAGGATAAAGCCAAACTTGACACATGCTTGATTGCAAAGACCAACATGGGTTGGCTGTGGCATAGACGGCTAGCGCATGTTGGTATGAGGAATCTTCAAAAACTCCTCAAGGGCGATCACATCCGCGGTTTGAAGGATGTTGTTTTTGAGAAAGACAGGCCTTGTAGCGCGTGCCAAGCCGGGAAGCAAGTTGGAGCACCTCATCCCGCAAAGAACGTCATGACTACAACAAGACCGCTCAAACTACTTCACATGGACTTATTTGGTCCAATTGCTTACATAAGCATCAGCGGTAACAAATATGGTTTAGTTATTATTGATGACTTTTCTCGCTTCACTTGGGTTTTCTTTTTGCACGATAAGTCAGGAACACAAGGAACACTCAAAACGAATTCTCATTGACAATCAAGAGTATTCGAAGCGACAACGGCACGGAGTTCAAGAACACACAAGTGGAGGAGTACCTTGATGAAGAGGGTATCAAGCACAAATTTTCAGCGCCATACTCGCCACAACAAAATGGAGTTGCCGAAAGAAAGAACCGAACACTCACAGAGATGGCAAGAACAATGCTCGATGAGTACAAGACCTCGGATCAATTTTGGGCAGAAGTGATTAACACCGCTTTCCATGCCGTAAATCGACTTTATCTTCATCGAATACTCAAGAAGACATCCTATGAGCTACTCAGCGGTAACAAACCAAATATCTCATATTTTCGAGCTTTCGGTTCTCCATGTTATATCCTGAACAAGAAGCCTAGGACTTCAAAGTTCGCTTCGAAGTCTGATGAAGGTTTCTTGCTTGGTTATGATTCGAACACTTACGCCTGTCGTGTTTTCAACAAGGCCTCCGGACTTGTTGAAATAGCACGTGACGTAGTGTTCGATAAGACTAATCGCTCCCAAAAGGAGCAAGTTGATCCATGTGAACTAGGTAAAGAAGAAGCTCCCTGTCAAGCATTGAAGAGAATGGCTCTAGGTGAGGTTCGACCACAAGAGCCACCTCCACACGTACATGAGGAAGATGAACCACAAGAGGAGATCAACGATCAAGGGGGAGCTTCAACACAAGATCAACCACAAAGATACTAAGATGATCAACAAGTCAATGAAGGCAATGACTTAGGGGGAGAAGCAAATAATCATGAAGATACAAATCCTCAAGTGCCACACCCAAGAGTACACCAATGCGTCCAAAGGGATCACCCAATCGACAACATCATCGGTGACATCCAAAAGGGAGTAACCACTAGATCTCGCATAGCTAACTTTTGTGAACACTATTCATTTGTATCCTTTTTGGAACCATGCAGGGTTGAAGATGCATTGAAAGATCCGGACTGGGTGGTGGCAATGCAAGAAGAATTGAACAACTTCAAGCGGAACGAAGTATGGGAACTTGTGGCAAGACCCAATGCAAACATCGTAGGCACCAAATGGGTCTTCCGCAACAAACAAGATGAACACGGGGTGGTAACAAGGAACAAGGCATGACTTGTGGCCAAAGGTTATTCACAAGTCGAAGGTTTGGATTTTGATGAGACTTTTGCTCCAGTAGCTAGGCTTGAATCTATTAGAATATTACTTGCATATGCTACTCACCATGATTTCAATCTGTATCAAATGGATGTGAAAAGCGCCTTCCTCAATGGACCAATCAAGGAAGAGGTGTACGTGGAGCAACCACCTGGGTTTGAAGACGAAGAGTTCCCCGACCATGTGTTTAAATTGCGTAAGGCTCTCTACAGCCTCAAACAAGCTCCTAGAGCTTGGTATGAGTGTCTTAGAGATTTCTTAATTGAAAATGGCTTTAAGATTGGCAAAGTAGATTATACACTATTTACAAAGAATTTTGATGATGATCTTTTTATTTGTCAAATTTATGTTGACAATATAATCTTTGGGTCAGCCAACCAATCTTTTTGTGAAGAATTTAGTAAAATCATGACAGACAGGTTTGAAATGTCAATGATGGGAGAGTTAAAGTACTTCTTGGGATTCCAAGTACGGCAACAGAAGGAAGGGACGTTCCTAAGCCAAACCAAGTACACGCAGGACATACTCAAGAAGTTTGGCATGGACAAGGCGAAGCCCATAAAAACCTCAATGGCAACGAATGGCCACCTAGACCTCAATGAAGATGGACCTAGCGTCGACCAAAAGGTATATCGCTCCATGATTGGATCTATACTCTATTTATGTGCATCTAGGCCAGATATTATGTTGAGTGTATGTTTGTGTGCAAGATTTCAAGCCAATCCTAAGGAATGTCACTTGACAGCCGTAAAAAGGATCTTGAGATATTTAGTTCATACACCCAACCTTGGCCTTTGGTACCCAAAAGGCTCAAATTTCAATCTCATTGGTTACTCCGATGCGGATTATGCTGGGTGCAAAGTAGATAGAAAAACACTTCCGGTACATGCCAATTCCTAGGGAGATCCTTAGTTTCTTGGTCCTCCAATAAACAAAATTCCATTGCGTCTTCAAGTAGTTCCACGTTGGATCTCCAACTCCAAAGGTTGGATTCACAGCCGAGGCGGAGTATGTTGCAGCCGGGAGTTGTTGTGCTCAACTCCTTTGGATGCGACAAACTCTAAGGGACTATGGTTACAATATGAACCATATTCCACTCCTTTGTGACAATGAGAGTGCCATTAAAATTGCCCACAACCCAGTTGAGCACTCCAGAACTAAACACATAGACATAAGACACGACTTTTTGAGAGATCATGCCATGAAAGGAGACATAGCCATTTCACATGTCAACACTCAAAAGCAATTAGCCGACATATTCACCAAGCCACTTGATGAAAAACGCTTTTGCGAACTCCGAAATGAACTAAATATCCTTGATGCTCGAAGTGTGGCTTGAAATGTTGCATACCTGTATGAATTCTTCAAATATATTGTTTTGGACTGTGAAAATCACCTATCTCATTTTTTTTCTCCAAAAAACTATGTAAATTACTAGATGTTGGTGAATTATGATCATTGCTTGATTGTTGTATGCTTACCGATCATATTCATCAAGATTATTTGATTTGATTTGCCCCTCTATTCTCTAATTATGAACCTTCAAATATATATGAATGGGCTATGCAATTCTTTCCTGGTGACCACGGACTAGTCCGTGGTTACCCGGACTAGTCCGCTTATGTAGACTAGTCTGCAGAGTGCCGGTTAGGCTGGACTAGTCCGATAGACCATGGACTAGTCCGATATTTCTCTCTGGATGAGTTCGGACTAGTCCGGTCACCTCCGGACTTGTCCGATTTTTCGTATCCATAACTCTAGCCGCCACCAAACCCTAATCCCTTCATCCTCCACTATTGCTAACGCATTCTCTCTCTTCCACTCGAGCTCTCAAAGCGATTTCTTGCTCCCTCCACCAAAAAGCTTCGCATTTGACGGAAATCAAGCTTGTCCACTAGAGGATTGAAGCTAGCGGACTTGTCCGGCCTTCAACACCCCTCATCTCCAAGTTTCAATCGAATTCTTCGGTAATTTTCACCCAAACTCTAGAAATCTCAATTTTCTTCATTGTTGATCGAACAGCCTATCATCTTTCACTATATACATGCCTCCTTGTTGCATTACGTTCTTGCTAAGCTAATTGTGCATTAAGAATAAACATTTGTCCAGTTTCTTAGGCTTTTGAGTTTGAATACCGGACTAGTCCGGTCCATGCACGGACAAGTCCGGTCCCCCGGACTAGTCCGTGCCTGTACACCGGACTAGTCCGATGTTTCTAAACTCAAAACCTAATTCTTCAGTTCCTTAATGCAATTCCTTGCTGCTCTTTCACTCCTATGCCTTGTGTCATTCATTACCATTCATACCACTCATTCTCAGGTCATGTCGAGCTCCGACAATGATGTCTCCGATTTTGAGGCCGAGATGGACCATGAGGTGGCACCTCGGACCTCGACGGGTCTTGGCAAGAAGCGCCAAGAAAGACCGTCCGAGCCAGCCCAGTCTCATCCACAGGCTCGGAGGAAGGTGCTAGCTAAGAAGCCAGTCTCCAAGGCAGCTGCATCATCGAGTGGCCCTCACCAAGCAAAGGGCAAGGGAAAGGGGATTGCTACGGGTCCGACTGGCCCGTTGAAACTTCATGCTCCAAGGGAAGGGGTCCGGGACCCAAATGAAGAGAAGTTCAACAGGAAAGGCAGTGACTCGGCGGCCGAGTTCAGAAGCATCGATTGGTATGGCCGACCGAAGCAAGCAGTTGATGGAAGATTCTGGTGCAATCTATGCTGATTTCTACAGATCAGTGTATCTCCCAATGAAGACACCAGTTGTGCGCAGTCAGTGGATTGACTGGGCACATTTTGAGAAGAAGGGCTGCTCACCGTTCACTGATGTAGTGAGAGCCATTGAGAAGCATGGACTCAGAGATCTGTTTGCTTTTAGAAATAACTGGATTGATGAAGTAATTGCACAATTATTTTCGACCTGTCACTTCTCTAGTGAGGATGAGGAGAGTGTCACTTGGACGACCCATGGATCCAAGTACAGCATTACTAAAGAAGATTTCGCTAACCTGCTTCATCTTGACACCACAAGATCTGATTGCTTGGACATACACAACATTGGTGTCATTGACAAGGATAGGATGAAGTTCCTATATGAGCCAAACTCAAAGTTCAACCCTCCTTCCACCATGAACATGAAGCCATTCTTTGTGGTGTTGAACAGAGTGTTAAGGAAGACAATTGCTCCCAAGGATGGAGATGCTGGGAGTGTGCAAGGATACCTCCGGACTCTGATGAGAGTCATAAGCAAGGACCGCCCATTTGATGTGGCGGAGTACATTTGGAATGATATGGTGAACATATCCTGCACTCCCAACAGATCTTGCGGATATGCTCCTTACCTAATGTTTGTGATTGAAAAAGTCACCGGCATTGAGTTTGTGAAAGATGTGGAGCATCTCCCCTTGAGGCCTCAAAAGCCGAGTGTGCAGGCTGCTCCCTCGCTGGCCTCCAGTCCCGAGGCACCGGCAAGAACAAGAGAAGATGTCAGAGCTGCTCCAACTTCAAGGTAGCCCCTCAGAGAGGATCAGCTAGTGGAATCCTCAAATACCTGGCTGCCATCTTCACCTCCTGCAAGAAGGCCGAAGTGAAGGCCCATAAGCTCAACATGAAAAGAAAGGAGGACATGAAGTACATCAAGGCAAATGTGAAGCAAATTTGCCAGAAGCTGGAGATCGACCCCATTGGATCTCCAGTGATTTCTCAAGACTCCGACCCGGACTACACTGAGCTCGGGCCCTTGAACCCCTCCGAGCTTGCCTACTTTGGCGTTGGGGGCTCGAGCGGCTCTCCCCCCCCCCCCCCCCCCTCCTCCTTCTCCTCCTCATCAAGCTGAAGATGAAGAAGACGAAGACGACGATGAGAGGACCGACAGTGAAGAGTGAAGACATTAGGACCCTCCTCTCCTTCTTTTTAGTGTCTTGATGCCAAAGGGGGAGAGATTGAGGGGGAGTCTTAGCTTTAGCTGTAAGGTGCGAGGAGAGAGATCTCTTTATGTTTTCTTAACTCCTTTGTGGCATGTAATGTTTTAACAATGATCTTATGTTAATTATGGTTTTGTAATGCAATGATTTTATCCTTTGAGTAGTATTTATGAAAATTGTGATTTTGCTCTAAAATGACATATATTCTTGCTATTGGTTGATTAAAGTCAATTATGTCATTCTTTATGTTCCAGTGTACTTAGTTATACATCCCACCATAAAGAATGCACATATGGATTATACTCTCACTGCTTGAAGTATTTTGGACCCATATGTGCAAGCTTTATGAAAATCTCAATTTTTATCATATTTTGTGAAATCTCAATTGGTTGTCATCAATCACCAAAAAGGGGGAGATTGAAAGTGCATCTAGGACTCCCTTGTGGATTTTGGATGATTTATGACAAGCAATTGGGATCCTAACCTCCTTGTTGAGATGAGTGCAGGATTTTAATAGGAAAATGAGCAAAGTGCCAAAAAGAAGGAAGATTGAGAAGCAAAGTGGAAATGAGCTCAAGGAAGAAGAGTAATAGATTATTGTGTGTGGACTGTGTTAAGGAAACACACCGCAAGTGATCAATCACAATTAAACACACACATTGCACAAAGTTACACAGGACCGAACTAGTCCGATCACAACCGGACTAGTCCGATATCCTTTTTGCACGAGATCGGACAAGTCCGATAACCAACGGACTTGTCCAATATCCTTTCTGACTAGAATCGGACTAGTCCTCCCCGGTGCGGACTAGTCCTCAAAACACTTCACAAGTCACACAAAATTGGACAAGTCCGATCACAACCGGACTAGTCCGATATTCTTTCTGATCAAAATCGGACAAGTCTGATGTTTGCACGGACTAGTCCGAAACGCCCTCTGATCTGAATCGGACAAGTCCCCCAAGTGAGGACTTGTCATCCTATACACTTAGGGTCTCACATGTCCGGACAAGTCCGATGACTATCGGACTAGTCCGAAGATTTCCAGTAGAGAAATCGGAAAAGTCCGTTCCTAGCCGGACTAGTTCGATATTTCGGGGTACCTAGGGTTTGCTACACACAGAACCCCGGACTAGTCCGGTGACCTCCACGGACCAGTCTGAACTTTCTGAACCCTAACGGTCACTTTTAGAAACCCCATATAAATAGAGGTGCATGGCCCAATTATGAACACTCTCAAACCCTAGCGCCGTCACACTTCCCAAGAGCCTCAAAAATTACATCTCTCCACGAAATTAAGTGCAACAACGATCAATCCTTTGAGGATTCACTCTAGATCATTGGAGAGACACTTGCAACACCACGTTGAGCTCTTGGTTTGATTCTCTAGCACACTCCTGCAATTCATTTGTAATTTTTTAGTGTGTTCTTGGTGGTATTTTCTGTTGTAATCCAAGGGAGCTCTCAACGTGTGAGAAAGCCCCTTGAATTCGGCTATTCACCCCTTTGTGATTTGTGGAAGAGGATTGGCCTTCGTGGCGATCCGACAAGGGTAGGGTTGGAGAAGACCCAGTCCTTTTGTGGACTCCTCAACATGGACGTAGGTTGCCTTTGTGGTAGCCGAACCACGGGATAAATCCTATTGTTTTGTTTTTGGTGTTCATCATTCTTATTCATCAATATAATCTAGGGTTTCGATAATCATTGCTCATCTTATGTTGAATTGTCAAACATAAGATTTAATTGCGATATAATCTAATATATAACATTGAAACCTTTATTTGATTCTATATTTCCGCTGCATACATAAAAGAATCAGTCTAATCGATCAAGCTTAATCAACTCAGTCCGTGAACACCGGACTAGTCTGCACATTACCGGACTAGTCCGATATCTCTGGTATTGAACTTGTTGTTGAGTGTTGCATGATCTGACAAAATTCAAAAAGGCCTATTCACCCCCCCACTCTAGGCCCACATTCACAAGTCCTAGGGGCTTGTTTGAGGCCATAGAGAGCCTTACGCAATTTGTAGACATGGTTGGGAAAGTCTTGATCTTCAAAGCTCGGGGGTTGCTCTACATACACCTCTTCTATGATTTCACCATTGAGAAATGCACTCTTTACATCCATCTGGTATAACTTAAAATCATGGTTAGTAGCAAAGGCAAGTAATATATGAATTGATTCAAGCCTAGCTATGGGAAGGTTTCATCAAAATCCAAACCTTCGACTTGTGATTAACCCTTGGCCACAAGTCGTGCTTTGTTCCTTGCCACCAACCTATGCTCATCTTGTTTATTGCAGAACACCCACTTGGTGCCAACAACATTTGCATTTGGTCTCTTCACGATCTCCTACACTTGATTTCTTTCAAAATTGTTGAACTCCTCTTGCGTGGCCACCACCCAATCCGGATCTTCTAGTTCTTCATTGACCTTGTGAGGTTCCAAGGAAGAAACAAAAGAGTAATGTTCACAAAAATTTGCAACCTAATATCGAGTAGTTACCCCCTTGGAGATATCTCCAAGGGAGTTGTCGACGGATCTCCAAGGGAGTTGTCGACGGGATGATCCTGTTGAACGCTTTGATGTACTCTTAGGTGTGGTGCTTGAGGTCTTGGATCTTCTTCCTCATTTTCTTCGTCTCCCCCTTGATCGTTGCCTCCATTTAATATTTTTGAGGTGCATATTGAGGGTCTTGAACTTGATCGCCTGAGGAAGAGATTGCTTGATGTGTGGGATGACCACTTGAGTCTTGAGGTTGTTCTTATGGCAGAATATCTCCAGGTGTCATCCTTCTTATCACCACCTGTGGAGCTTCTTCCTAATCTAGCACATGACGGTCAACTTGCTCCACTTGGGAGCCATTTGTCCCATCAAACACTACGTCACGTGATACTTCAACAGTTCCAGAGGATTTGTTAAAGACATGATAGGCGTAAGTGTTTGAGTCATAACAAAGAAACAACCCTCATCAGACTTTGAAGTGAACTTCGAAGTCCTAGGCTTATTGTTGAGAATAAAGCATTTGCTCCCCAAACACAAAAATAGGAAATGTTGGGTTTGTGACCGGTTAGGAGCTCGTAGGACGTCTTCTTCAATATGCGATGAAGGCACAACCAGTTTATGGCATGGCAAGCAGTGTTGACCGCTTCCGCCCTAAATCGGTCTGACGTCTTGTACTCATCAAGCATGGTTCTTGACATCTCAATGAGGGTCCTATTCTTCCTCTCATCCACCCCATTTTGTTGAGGGGAGTAGGGGCCCGAGAACTCATGCTTGATGCCTTCTTCATCCAAAAATTCTTCAAGTTGAATATTCTTGAATTCGGTGCCGCTCTCACTCCTTATAGTCTTGATCCTCAAGGAGAACTCATTTTGAGCTCTTCTCAAGTATTTCTTGAGGACACCTTGAGTCTTGCTCTTGTCATGCAAAAAGAACACCCAAGTGAAATGTGAAAAATCATCGACAATTACAAGGCCATATATGTTACCACCAATGCTTATGTAGGCAATTGGGCCGAATAGGTCCATGTGTAGAAGCTCTAATGGTTTTGTTGTCGTCATGATGTTATTGGATAGATGTTGAGATCCAACTTGTTTTCCATCTTGGCAAGAACTACATGGCCTATCCTTTTCAAATACAACATTCTTCAAACCAAGGATGTGCTCGCCCTTAAGAAGTTTTTGCAAGTTCCTCATCCCAACATGGGCTATTCTTCTATGCCAAGGACATCCGATGTTGGTTTTTTCCATTAATCATGTGTCAAGTTCGGCTTTATCCACGGAAAAATGCACAAGATAAAGCTTTACCTTGAGCACACCCTTAAAGGCAATTGAGTCATTGCTCCTTCTTATGACGGTCACACCCACGTTAGTGAAAATACAATTATAGCCTTTGTCACATAATTGTGATATGGACAAGAGATTATAATCGAGTGAATCAACATGCTAAACATTGGAAAGATTATGATTAGGGGATATAGCAATTTTATCGGTGTCAAGGATTTTCCCTTGGCTATTGTCCCTAAAGTAGATTCCCTCACTTGGATCTTCGTTTTCATCATACTCCACAAACATCTTCCTCTCTTCGGTCATATGATTTGTGCATCCACTATCAAGAACCCACTTGGTTCCACTGGAGGAGTATGCCTACAAAATAGAGTAATTCTTTTTCTTTAGGTACCCAAGCGGTGTTGGGTCCTTTGATGTTAGTCAAGAGGCACTTGGGCACCCAGATGCAAGGTTTTGAACTCTTGTGGTGTGGCCCAACATACCTAGCATAAGGCTTTCCAAACTTGTTCCACAACAAAACATATGAAGCATCAAAATCATGGAACAATGGATGAGGTTCCTTTTTAGGCATGTCATGTGAAGTAGCAATGTTCTTTCCTATGTCATTGTCATATGAACCTCCTTTGACAAAAACAATCAAGTCTTTGCAATTCTTGGGAGTTTTGGCGTTTTTCCTCTTCTCCCTAGAAAAGCCAAGACCATCCTTGACAAGAGGATGTCTTGTATTGGTATATGCACTATGTGCATATGTCATCTTCTCCTTGTCAAAGATGCCACCTTTCAGTGCTTGCTTGTTTTGTGCCAACTTAAGCTCATCTTTTAATTTTAGAATTAAGTTAGAGCACTTGAGGGGTTGAGGTGTTTTGGATTTGACATTTGTAAAAAGTGAGCTTTTAGAGGAAGAAGGTGCATTGACCTTGAGAGACTCCACTTGTGTTTCAAGGATCTTGTTAACTTTTGTCAAGCTAACAAGTTCATCCTTTAGCACAATTGTAGTGTTCTCAAGGATTGAGAAAGTTTCCTTTCTCAAAGCGAGATCACGCTCAAGTGCATTGTTTCTCCCTCTTTCAAGCTCCAAGAGCTCCTCAAACTCTTGACATCTCTCCTTTTGTTGGATGATCATGTCCTATTGACGGTTGATGAGCTCTTCATTCTCAAATATCTCATCTGACAACATCTTCAATCTTTTCAATGTACTCTTACTCATGTCCTTAAGCATGCATTCATTTTCACTAGCACTATCAAAGTTATCATGTGAATAAATTGAAGAATATGGTTTAGATTTAACCTTCTTTCTTTCTGCCTTGGCCATGAGGAAAGTTGGCCCTGAGCTCTCCAAGTTGGGGAAGAGCTTGTTCTCCATGGTTGATTTCTTCATGGAAATTGTTGCTATCTTCTCTTCTTCATCGGAGGAGGAGTATTCATTTGAATCCCACTCCTTCCAAAGGTGGTCTTGTCCCGATTGATTCTTCTTCTGAAAGTATTTCTTCTCTTGAGACTTGCCCTCCTTCTTCTTCTTGTTTTCTTCATGTGGACAATCCACAATAAAGTGGCCATATTCCCCACAATTATAGCAGGACCTCTTTTATCTTGTCTTGGGCTTGTCTTTGCTCTTGCTTTCACAATGGTAGCTCCCCCTTCTCCTTCTCATCATTGTCTTGAAATTTTTGATAAAGAGTGCCTCTTCCTCATCGGTGTTGGGGCTCCCTTCATCACTGTATTCTTGTTCTTGGGATCTTGATGATGTTGCCTTGAATGCAACATCTTTCTTCTTGGAGGAGGTGAGCTTTTGAAGGTCGTTGTAGAACATGGCCTCTTGCTCCATCATCTCATGGTTTATGATTCTCCCTAGCACTTCTTCGGGAGTAATCTTTTGGAATCCCGGACTTTCACAAATCATGGAGCAAAGGGTGATATTTCGAGGCATGAATGCCCGAATCATCCTCTTCATCACTTTGTGGTCCATCCATTGGGTGCTTCCATAAGAGCGACTCTTGTTGATGAGGACCCTGAGGCGGTTGTACATGTCTCGGGGGGTTTCACCATCCATGATAGTTAGCCTCCCAAGTTCTCCTTCGATCATCTCAATCTTGACCTCCCTTATCACACGGTTGCCCTCATGCGATGTCTTGAGGTTGTCTCAAATGTCCTTGACCACCTCTGACCCTTCAATTCTGTTGAACTCCGCTCGAGTCAAGGAGGAGGTGATCACACCAGCTACTTGAGCAATGCGGTGGAGTAGGACCGCATGCTTTGGGGTCACGTCTTTGTCATTCTTTGGAAGATGAACACCTGTCAAAACAATTTTCCACAAGCTAGGGTTTAAGGTAATAAGGTGCATCTTCATATTATGCTTCCACATAGCATAATCATTTCCATCAAATTGAGGAGGTTTCCCAATAGGAATAGATAAGTAATCATTATTATAAGTTAAAACTTCATAATGAAAGGATATTGGAAGTATTCTTGTGTACTATTCCCATTAGCATCGTTGGTCTCCTTCTTGGGAACATTCAGCTTCTCATGAAGTCACGCCTTGAGTTGACGCACTTCCTTGTCATAGTTAGGATCATCTTGAAGTACATCGATATTGTTCATCTTGTCACCATCATTGATCACTTGGTTATCACCCATGTTGGTCATCTCCTCTCCGAGTTAATAGACTCTTGATGGAGAGACCTGCTCTGATACCAGTTAAAAGTAGCCTAGAGGGGGTGAATAGGCAATAATCGAATATCTAGACTTAATTACAATTTGTCCTATCAATACAAGTCGACTTGTCTAACTGAGAATCAAACTTGTCTGACTGAAGTCGGACAAGTATGACTCAGCCTGGATAAGTCCAATTGAATCTACAAGACAATGCCAAAATGGAGTTTTTAAGCAATCTAGTGAATGGAAATGCATCCTAGCAGTTCTAGTAGTTGATGGAAACAACATTAAGTGCTTGAATTGAAGTATACCTAGAAGATTACTAGAGAATAAGAACTCTGCGGAAATGTAAATGGAGACAATGGACAAAATATTTTCTCCCGAGTTTCGGTTCCATAAAGAAACCTGTGTCCCCGTTGAGGAGCCCACAAAGGGTCAGGCCTAATAGCCCTATCCTTGCCAAGATGCCTCAAAGTTCAAGTCTTGGATATTCCACTGTCACAAAGAATTACAATGTTCCCCGAACCAAGAGATCACACAAGAAATCGCGGGGTGACGTCTAACCGTCTTGGGGAGAACCCCAAGAGTAACAAACACGCAATCATGAAGAAACTCAGCGAATCAAATGTTGATCAACCCCTATGGACTTCTCTTTCCAAATCTCACAATCACTCCTTCACTCTTCCCAAAGAACATCGGATTTGGGCTCAAGTGGGTGAAGAACAATGAAGGAGGCTTTCTTGAGGGTTTGAGGCGGATCTGAATGTTTCTGTAGGGTGAGGCTCTAATTGTCGATGAAATGCCCACCTATTTATACTCAAAAAGTGTTTTTAGACGTTAGGTGACAGCCCACGTCGGACAAGTCTGACCTAAGCTCGGACATGTTTGACGTGCTAAAATTAGAGACAGTACGACTAACCACTTTGATTTGAATCTGGGCGCAAAAGCCACGTTGGACAAGTTCGACTCAACTCGGACAAGTCTGACATACAAGGAGAGGTTTTTCAATCAGACTAATCCGAGGCACTAAGCTGGAAAAGTCTACCTCAGACATGAGCGACCCACTTCGGACATGTCTGAATTCGAACAGAGACTTCTCGAACTTACCTCAAAACCCATCTCGGAAAATTCCAACTTTTCGGACACTTAGAAAAATTTTCTAAGTCAAGTACCTCGGACATGTCCGACCCACTTCATACATGTCTAAAACTCGACCAAAGAGGTTTCGGACAAGTCTGACATACAGATTCAGACATGTCTAAAATCGACCAGAGAGGTTTTTGACATGTCCGACATACAGAACCGGACATGTCTGAATTCGACTAGAGAGGTTTCGGACTTATCCGACCCAAGGCATCGGACAAGTCTGAACTTTAGCACAAAGGCTTTTCCTAAGACCTACCCAAGAGGTTGAGCTCCCATTTGACTCACTAAGTTTCCACGCATCATGTCCCTCTTAATAGTATAGATTTTCCTATGACTCAAGAAGAAATAGAAAACCTATTTCTACTCCACTTTTCACGCCTTTTCTTCTTTTTCATTAATTTCATTCCTTACTAAAATCTCTGCAAGAACTCAACCAAAGTCATGAGCGGTTTAGTTGGTTCTCATTAATCAACTAAAACCCACAAGGGACCTAGATGCACTTTCAGCATAGATTGCAGTAAAAGCAAATTTGTTAAGAAAATTAAGAAACATGCCATACGTAGAACGGAAATTTTGGAATTAATCCAGACGGATATTTGTGATCCATTCCACGTAGTATTCGTTGATGGTTTTGATTCTTTCATAACCTTCACGGATGACTATTCTCGCTATGGCTATATTTATCCAATTAAAGAATGCTCTGAAGCGTTGGATAAAATATTCAAGGCTGAAGTTGAAAGTCAGCATAATATTAAGATCTGATCGTGGTGGTGAGTACTTCGGTCGGCATACCCTATATGGCCAACTTCTTGGACTATTTGCACGGTTCTTACATGAAAATAGCATGGTCGCCCAGTATTCTACAACGGACGGGCCTCAGCAAAATGCAGTAGCGAAACGGCAAAAGCGTACGCTAATGGATATGGTTAGGTCCATGTTAAGTCAATCGGAATTGCCGTTTAGTTTGTGGATGGAGGAATTAAAAACCTCCATTCATGTGCTAAAATAGGTTCCTCCTCAGACGGTGCCAAAAACACAATATGAGTTATGGACGGGATGTAAACCCTCATTAAGTTATATGCATGAGTAGGACTGTCCCGCTGAGGCAAAAATATTTAACCCTAACATTGGTAAGTTGGATGCCAAGACAATAAGTTGTCATTTTATTGGTTATAAAGAGCAAGATATATTGTTTCTATTGTCTATAAAGATTTACTAAGTTTGTAGAAACGAGGCATGCCGTTTTTAGCGGATGCCATAATCAGGGGGAGTACGGCAAGACGAGAAATTGATATTGAGGAGAAGCGGGTTTATGTAACCACTTCTATGATTCACGAACCATATTTCTTATTACCTACTGATGCTGAAAATTCAGCACCTGTTGTTAGTTCTCCATTGGCAGCAGAATTAGTAAGAGCGGATCAAGATTCTGAACCTGTTGCTATTAATAATAAAGAGAAACAACAGCCTCAAAAATGATGATAATGTGCAATTAAGAAGATCTCATAGAGAAAGAAAGTCTGCCATTCCAGATGATTATGAGATCTATATGAGTGAGGTAATTCAAATGGAGGGTGATTCCACCACATTTGAAGAAGCAATGAAAAGTCTTCAATCGTCTGAATGGAGTAAAACCATGGAAGATGAAATAAGATCTATGGATGCTAATAAAAAATCTTGGATTTAGTTGAGATTTCCAGTGGAGCCAAAACAGTAGGTTGTAAATGGGTCTACAAATTTAAATGTGACTCCAAATGGAATATTGATAAGTTTAAAGCCAGACTTTTGGCAAAAGGCTTCACTCAAAGAGAATGCATAGACTACAATGAGACATTCCCACCCGTCTCATGTAAAGACTCTTTTAGAATCATTATGGCCTTAGTAGCATATTATGATTAGAATTACATGAGATGGATGTAAAAACGGCATTTCTCAATGGGGATCTTTATGAGAACGTCTATATGACACAACCAAAAATTTTTGTCGTTGAGGGTAAGGAAGATAGGGGACGCCATTTAAAGAAGTCTATTTTTGGAATTAAACAAGCATCAAGGCAGTGGTATCTGAAGTTTGATGAGACAATAAGAAAGTTTGGGTTTAAATAAAATGAGGGTGGCAATTGTATTTATGCAAAATTTTGGAATGGGAAATTTATTTTCCTCATGCTCTATGTAGATGACATACTAATTGCAAGTAGTGATGTTAATCTACAATCAAAAACTAAGAAGTTTTGTCCTCTAATTTTTATATGAAAGATCTTGTTGAAGCATCCTATGTGTTGGGCATGAATGTTCACCGAGATATACCCAAGGGGGTATCAGGCTTATCACAAAAGTCATACTTAGAAAATATACTATGTACAATATGCATAAGAGCAAGCCTTCGCCTGCTCTGATTGTCAATGGCGATAGGTTTGGGAACTTTTAGTGTCCCAAGAACTAGTATAAGATCAATCAAATGAAATCGGTTCAATATGCTTCTGCTGTCGGGAGACTTATGTATGCTCAAGTTTGTACTCGTTCTGACTTAGCATTTGTGACTGAAATGCTTGGCAGATATCAGGCCAATCCAGGGATTGATCACTTGAAGACAGTTAAGAAAGCATTAAGATATGTGCAAGACACAAAAGGCCTCATGTTATTGTATAGGAACTCAGATCTACTTGAAGTAGTGGGATATTTAGACGTAGATTTTGTGGGTTGTGTGAGTACTAAGAAATCCATGTCAGGTTATATATCCACCCTCGCGGACGGAGTTGTTTCATGGAAAATCTCCAAAGTAACCGTCACTGCATCGTCCACGATGTATGCCGAGTTTGTTGCATGTTATGAGGCCACCGGACAGGCAGTTTGGCTTAAGAAATTTTTACCCGGTCTTAGAGTGGTCGACAGCATTGAAAAACCACTTAAATTATATTGCGATAATGAGCCCACAATATTTTACTCTCAGAACAATAAGTCGAGTGGTTCTGACAAACACATCGACATTAAGTTTTATTTTGTGAAAGACAGAATTCAGGATCATACCATAAGTCTTAGGCATATTAGTATCAAGCGAATGTTTGCGGATCCGCTAATAGAAGGTCTCCACCCAACGTGTTTCGTAAACACGTGGCTAGCATGGGTTTAAGGAGAACCTATGATCACTGGATACTTAGGGGCCAAATTAAGAGTAAGGTCATTTTCTGAATGTGAGATATATTGTGGTCTTCGAGTCAAACAGTACGTAAATTGCTGTTTCGATGCGTCGTGTCCTATAAGTCAAGCATTAGGAGATTGACAATAAGTTTAGTATTATGTAAGCGAGTAAGTTTTAAGATCCGAGTTCAAGGGGACAATGTTAGTTATGAACTCGTAATTAATATAGTTAATCATGTGACTAATTATAATTAACATGTGTCCTAATGAAGGGACACAACCAACCGAAGGGTGCGTCCTTGATCGGGGGACACATCTCTTCTAACGGTTGGAGGCCTCCTCTTGTGCTCCTCTACTAAGTATAAATATGTGATGTTTTTCGAATCAATGACAGTCAATCACAGTGATTAGAAACCGATCAACTAAGAGGGGGAAACAAGTGGAGAAAAAACCTCTAACTAATCTTCTAGTGACTGTCGCCATTTGGCTAGATGGATGCTTCTTCAAGCAACCACAGAGACGAAAAAGGGAGGAAGAAGGTAGGTGGTGTTGGCGTTCATGTGCTAGTCAAGATGATTAACACTGATGATGTTATGTTCTTGGTTTTGAACTCTCTGTACCGAATTATTTACTGACTAAATGTTTTATTTGGATTAAGTTTTCTTACAATTTTAGCCTATCTGCCACATTTGTGTTGGTGTTGTTATGGAGATAGTGGTAGACGGTGTTGTATTGCATCAATAGTCATGTGACAAGGAGGACTAGACACCAGTGGTGCCACCATCTAAATGGATGGTATGTCCAATAAAAATAGCTTGACCACGAGTTGACACTGCAGTCTACAATGATGCAATGACAACAACCCATCCTCAGATGAATCAATGTTCATGCAGCGACGAACAGCGGAGCGACTCAACCTCGATTAGTAATTAAGTAAAATAAAATTACAGTTGAAGATCAAGAAATCTTTCCTGTGCAGCGCTAAGGGAACAGGGAGATCTAATCTGGTTTCTACAACACAATGACGGCAATGAAGTGGCCAAATCATTAGGATCTACCATGAAAAACCAGGTTCTGGCCCCAACGGAGATCATGAAGATTGACCTGTCCGGGGGCGCATGATGAGGAACCGAGCGGGTGATACAGATTTATCACAAGATTGTAACTCTCTCTCGTTATACCATATGATAGAAAAGTAATTGTATATATAATAAGTTGATGGTTGGTTGCATCTCTCAACTGGTATATATAGAGTATTGAAGATTGATACATATGACAGCCGATCTATCATACAAAATACGTTTGCAATATACATGATAATTTATCTAGCCTACCAAATATTCTTCAAATATATATCAACCTATCTAGTCTACTAAATGTAGTCTAAAACAACGGAACCATAGAGGATACACAAAGCTAACTCAGTTGTAACTAACAGTAACCAATGTTACTTTTTGAATATGAGAAAGAAGTTTGAGATATACTTAAGGAAATCTGGGTGCAAGCAATTGATCTGAACACACATATCCTGAGGCCAGCTGCTATAAGCTCCTTGTAGATTGGAAGAACGGATCTTGGTGCATCTCTCTAGTTAAAATTTATGGTGTTGTTGCATTCTTGATAGAGCAACATAAATAAGCATGAGCACACATCAACAATATAGAACGACTCAACCACATGAATAAGAACATCATCTTTTTCAGTTGTTGAAGGCCTCTCAGACAGGGTTTCAGGGTATCTTAGGTAAGTATTTTTGTCAGACACGTATCAAACTGCTAGTAGCGATCACTACTACAATAAGCCTCATCGCAGGCAGCTTCAAACGAATTATCACACGCGGTTTCTAAAACCGCCTGAAATGAGGAGTCTGTGATAATCTGTAATTTCACAGGCAGAGAAGTGAAATCGCCTATGATAATGGTATTATCACAGGCGGTTCTTTACTTACGTTAGTCATGTGTGAAGACATATTATCACAGGCGGGTCGTGCAACATATATAACCGCCTGTGATAATTGTGTTATCACAGGCGTATCTTTACCTATGACAAGCTGCCTGTGAAGACAGTTTATCGCAGCCGGTTTGTACCATAACAATAACCGCATGTGATAATATGGTTATCACAGATTGTTCTTTACCTATATCTAGCCGCATGTCATAATGACATTTCACAGGCAGGTCTAGCCGTAGGTAAATAACCGGCTGTGATAAGGTATACCCTATGTAGTACTACCTGTTGTTATTTCTAATTTCCAGGTCAATTCAATATAATCACATAAGTCAACAATATAATCACAGAAGTAAACAATATAATCATAGAAGTTATCTCACAGAAGTCAATTTCACTAAAATAATATACATATGTACAAGTTACATATACAAGTCATCTCATAGTTTACAAGTGTCACTAAAAACTGTTTCTATTGGCATAGACGCAAAGTTCATTCACATCAGCTATTGCACCATTCTCATCAAAGAACTACCCTCTTTTGTGCAAAATTTCTCGACGCACGTATTGACACAGTTCAACAGCAATCTTGTCGGCTCCTCCACCAGGCATACTTCTACAAACTGGCCATTCTTCGTTCACATTCTACGTGTGCTGCAATGAAACATATAACAAGGTTTAGAATGTGTTGGTTTGAATAATCTCAAAGTATAGATCAAAGTGAGAGTATACATGAATTTATTTGGTATTTTCGGAGCAGTTGTACTATGAGCACTTGAATTTTGAAGTTGGAATCAAAATTTAAAAATAATGAAACTTAAAAGTAAGAAAATAAGATATCGACATTAAGGATAACTTACATCCTCTCGATTCACTCTATATTCGTTGGCGGTCCGAAGATGCTCACATACATAATACCTGCATAAGACACTCCCAGCAGGCCACTTCGGACAAGGATAATATGTTTCAATGTCCAATGCATTCGTATTAGAAGGTCTCTGACCGCCAAGCCATTCCGCGTAAAACCGTCAAGCGTTGTAATACAAGAAATGTCATATAAAACTTGTCAACACATTCTAAATGTGTGTAAATTTAAACTATCAAATAAATGTACAGTTTCAAAATGGAAAGGAAATCTTTGTAAAGATCTGGTGGGTAATCGACCGAGTCCAAGACTGTTGCCAAACCCTGCGTTGGCTTGATGAAGATCATTATGTAGTGGTTACTACACACATACAAACACACGTGTTAACATTTAGCAACAATTGCTATTTCAATGTCATGTGTCAAACTTACTCGAAGTGGTACGGTGCCTTTACGAGGTCCTTGACGTCTCTGACAAAGTTAAACATTGCATGTCCTATGTAAGCTGCAACTTATGTCCTTCTATCCTTCTTAAGTTTTGCAATTAATTTTTCAAATTCTTTGTTTTTTCATGTGCCTGAACTGTACTGAGTCTCGATCCGCCTTTACTTCGAATAGCGTCTTTGCAATCCGTGTAGGGTCAAGGATACCTATCTTGCATTTCATCTTTTCCTTATCCATGTATTGCATCCTATTGAAGAAGTCTAGAATTGTTATAATCTCATGAAATGTGTATGTGTGTAGTAAGAAAACCAAATGCAAAATATTAGAGGCACTTACAAGCACTAGACGAGTAGCCGGTTGATTTTGAGCATGCCCTGATGGAAAAGGGTATGTAGCTCTTCAAATAAAATGACTCGTTTATCTGCTCCAGTGATCCAGAATGCATCTTTGGAACACAAAATGTGACATAAGAAAGATCATATTTTGTGTTGGTAGTGATGTTCCACTCGTGCATTCTTTTGAGCGGGGCAGGTTATTTGCTAAGTTGTACGGATGTCATGAATGGCTCCCCATTCTCAAATTCAGGAGGAACATCGTCAAGCTTGTATATTGGAACTCCTGGTTTAACTATAGCTGTCCGCCGATTATACATGACACCGTCTTCTTCCCACTCCCTGATATCTTATAATGCTGGCTCATGAGAAGAGCGAGATGCACTCGATTTTCTAATATTTTCCTTCATATTTTCCAAATACTTTGACACTTCTGACGAAGGTTTCTTAATTTTATATGAGCTAACTTTGATAGGCACTAATGATCGAGGAGTAGTCGTCGGAAGTTGGACATTGTCTTCTTGTTGAACCTATTGTTCAATTGATTGCTCTTTACTCCCAGCAGCTGGCTCTAGAACTACTTCATGTTGTTGCTCAACTGGTTGCTCTTTACTAGCAATAGCTAGCTCTGGTACTGCTTGAAGTTGTTGTCCAACTTGTTGCTCTTGGTTATCTTTACTAGCAAGGTTACTATCATCCTTGCTGAGACATAGGGGGAGTGGATCTTCCTGGACTTTCGTCTTAGAAGACGGGGCTGTAGTATTTTGAGATGCGGCGGGGCTAGAAATCGGCTCATCGTCCAACACAATATCGTGTCGGTGCCAAAGGATTAATTGGTTGACAGCCTGCCTCTGAGTCACAATCCCATCATGTGTGATGCGGTCTATTTCATAATATTCATAATCATTATCAATGATCTGATGAACTTGCACCACAGCATAATACAACGGAAGTGGATTGCCGTTGAAGTCACGATCAGGCTTTGCCATAGCAGTGGCAACCTGTTTGGTTTTGTTCCCTACTCTGCCGATCGGGACAAGAAGATGACAAGATCTGTCCTTAGCAATATCATCGACAACGAACTTATGGGTTGACCCTGAGCCTGGCACGGAACCTACGCTGCTAGTGTAGGCAGTTGGAGATACCAATTGCTCCTTTGGCACAGGAACCATCGTTGTACTCGATGCCACTAATTGTCTCGATTGTCTAAGTTGTTCCATTATTTCTTGCACATTTTCCTTGACCTTTTGAGCAATCATTTCATCAAGTGTTTTCTTGGACTTCCCACGTCTTCTACATGTCTATTTATCTTTTGGGAAACCATCTAGCCAAGACATTTGAGAAGAGATTGCTCGAACCTGTCCACTGTGTTCAGGGTTTCCTAGGATAGCGGTAAGTTGGTCATTCTCCCTCTTCGGCTTGAAGAGACCCTTCTGTTGCTTTTCAATTACTTCTTTCTTTTTTTCCTCTACTTCATTCACAGAGTCGGGCTTTTCAAGTTTGCCCTCGCTGGTCAATCCTAACCGAGCAAAGACCCACCGCTGAGTTCTCTCATCGCAGCCTTCTAACAGGTGAGGATTGCCCTTACTGGTAGTTTTTCTAATATCTTATTCCATTTCTGGACTTTGGGGGAATATCCGGCAGACCCCAAGCGATGATGATATTTGTTCTTTTTGGAAAGCTCTGACCTAGTTGCACTTAGGGCTTTAGCATCAGGTGTGGTCTTTTGATGAAAAAATTCTTGCCACTGAGCTTGTGTGATTTTTCCCATCTTCCTCGGGCTAGGGACCTTATCGGCCTTAACATAAGCATTCATTTAACTCTTCCAGCCACAAAACTTCTTGCGGCAAGAGACCAATGTTGCTTTCTTTACAGCTTCTTCCGTGCCTTTCGAGAACTTGAATTGTTTCTTTATCCTTGGTCTCCTCAGGTAATTTTCTCCAATTCTCGGTTGTGATTGGCAGGAGCTCTCTAACAAGAAAATCCCATGCATTTCGGTGCTTGGTAACTGAATCCAGTGGTTCTTGAGGAAGCCCACCTGGAACGACCATTGTTATGTACATGATGTGGTCCAATGGACCCTTATTGGGACCTTGTTGCCCTCGTTTCCGCTTGAGTAAAACTGAGGATTCATCCATTGGAGAACCTTCTACGGTTTTCAGAGCCGAAGTCAGCTCGTTGTCTTCGTGATTAATCTAGGTAGAAAAGAATTATAAGACTTCATATACTTGACAACCAACATTAACTTGAACAGCTGAAGTTAAGATTCGTGATCCATACCTCGTCGGCAGGATAATATTCCGGGTCAGGATCCCGTAAAGTCTTTTTAATAGTTATATTTGGAAAAAGATTCGATGGACTGTCAAAGGAGTCTGAACTGCTGGAGTCACTAAACTCCATATTGTCTTCTTTATTGTTACTACCAGCACCAGTCTTCTTAGGGCTTTCCATGCTAGAACTAATAAGACAAAAAATATAATGAATGGCATATTAACTCTACATGAAGTACATGAAGAAAAAGATGGAAGCATTCTAGGGTTTGATAAGGCATTCTAGGTTTTAAGGCGACTGACCAAGGTGATTAACCAAGTTCCATTCTACGGTTTGAGGCGATTGGCCAAGGCATTTGCTAAGCATGTGTATTGTTTGTATCAAAAGCCGACAAGAACAATTGTATCAACAATTAAACAATAAAAATTCATAATTCACAATGTTTCAAGTCGCCTAGTCGACCCTAGGTGCCTACCCACCGACTAGGTCGACTAGGACGACTAATCGTCGACTAGGGCGACTAATCGATCCTAGTCGACCCTAGTCGATCCTCTAATCGTCCAGGCCATTTTTTATGGCAATGTCTAGTAGACAGTATATATATCAACATATATAATTATATATTAGGAGTATAGCACACATACATTTAGTGCAGCTATTAGCAAACAAAATTCAGAAGCAAATTAATCTTCCTGCTGTTTTTTTTTTGACAAACAAAAAGACATCTATGCTACTATATTAGTAGCTGCCCATGAATATAACAAAGTGCACCAAATAATATATCAAAGCAATATGAAATAAGAAGATAGAATCATGTGGAAGGCTTTATTAACAAATAAATGTTGGTTGAACAGATAAGGAAAATATCCTGCCAGTTCTTAATACCAATGTGACCATCAACAAACCAATATTATGCTCCAATATAAAAGGACTAAGTAAAGCTGGCCTTACCTTTCAATGCCCCCATTGACAAGATAACATACATGTATTGCTTATTTGTGAAACTTGGCATAGCTGACATCATACTCTCTAGGTAAGAGATAACATATGATCTACAATATTCATTGCCAATCTTCATATGACCTACAATCATCATTTGACTTTGTTTCATGTCCAAAAACTTTGATTAATGAAAATTAGATAGGAACCTAGGGTTTGAGGCGACTGACCAGGGCACCTAGAGTTCAAAAACTTTGATTAAGGAAATCTATGGAAGGCACCATTTGACTCGGCCTGCGGCGAGGGCGAGGAGGGAGGAAGCACGTGGACGGAGGAGGGAAGGTTGAAGCTCGGCGGCGACAGCGAGGGCAAAGCTCGGCGTACCTAGAAGTGGCGAGGGCAAAGCACGGCGACAACGGTGAAGCTCGGCCGTGACAGCGAAGCTCGGCGGCAAGAGCAGCGAAGACTTGGCGGCAAACAAAATTTTGGCAACCTAATGGCCTCTAAGTGATTTCGTCCGGGTTAGGTTTTTCCAACGTAGCCGAGGGCTATATATAGATGCTGTCGGAGTGTGATTCCGGCAATTCTCCCGGTACTACCGTTGGCAGCCATGAAGTTCTTAGTTCGGTTGTGGGCGCGTGGAGATTCAGAAGAAGGTGGCGATTTGACACGAGTATTTACGTGGTTCGGGCCGCCTGAGTGTAATACCCTACTCCACGGGTGTGTGTTGTTGTTGTATTAAGCGTCTAAGCGCTTGAGTGTGAGAGACTAGAGTCTCTGGGAGTCTTAAGCGCATGTGAAAGCCCCTCTGTGTATCGCTCGGCTAGTCCTTTTATAGTACAAGGGCTAGCCGTTACATCGTCAGCCTGGCCCGACATGTGACCCTGGCGGTTACTGATGCTTAATACACAGTTAATGTACTTAATTTCCCTTAACAACGTGATAATGCACCTTGATGGCGGCGTTACTGGTGTTAAGGGTCCTCTGATCGAGTGTCATTAAGATAGCATTAGTGACAGTTAATCGGGTCTTGAAGTCTTTAATTGTTCCTTGAAGTTCTGAGCCATTGGAGGTTCACCAGTCTGCTTGTCGAGGTTGAAGGTACGGCGATTGGACGTGTGGCAGTTGTGAAGCTTACTGTCTTGGATGAGTAGGTACGGTGCTGTTGTACATGTGTCAGTACCGGAGCTTCCCTCTGTCGGGGGTTAGGTCCGGGGGTGCCACACAGGTATCTAGTCCAGAGCTTTTCCCATGTATGGAATGTAGCTCCAGTTTTATGATACACGTGGCGGCACTAGGACTAACAATAGAAGAGAGGCATTTCCGGTTCCGTATGACACTTGGGGTCTTTGGAGGTCTTCAACTCAGATAGGCGGAGTTCCTTTGCACTCTTCGCAGTCCCAAGGTGTATCCGGTACGCAGGGTACCGATAGTGGCCCCTTGGGCCCACCTCTGGGAGAGACCTTTTGGATTAAGTCACTCTACCGGAGGTGGGTCCATCTTTTGATTTTGGCGGCGTGTCTTCAAGGATTTGTGGATATGCCATTGAGGTTATTCTTCGCAGTTAAACCATTACCGCGTGGCGTCCCCAGGATGCGGTAGGTGAGATCTGCGCGTGCGGATCTCACGCAATTGAAGGTCGCCGATTCCCAATACAAAAAACGTATTGGTTCCGCGCGCCCTGTTAGGCCACCGCCCTAGGGCTTCCCGCCTCTCATGATGACAACTGTTCGCCTGGGGTAAGGACCTCGACTTGATCGTCAAGGTGGCCCTGGGCCCCCTTGTCACTGGCAGGGTAAAGTTTTTGAACTGTATCGTTGGCCCCTCTGCGGTTTCCATTCAAGCGTTGTGGGGGCGTACATAAGAAGGAAAGCGTGCATCGTTTGGGGATTCCTTACGCCTTCATTTGAACTTGCACTCGAATCCTCCAAACATTCGCTTGCTTTTCCTCTCTCGCCCTGCCGTGCTGCGATGGATTTGGAACTCCGCAAGAGCCTTCTCATGACCTAAGGCGATTTGAAGAAGTTCCGGACCTACATGGGGTGGTCCAGTGACTCCTTCAACCACCTGGTGCGCGCCGGCAAGCTCTCATTCAAGAAGGAGCATACCGGTGATATGGTGTACTTTTCCGTTTACGCCATGGTGGGATTGATCCCACCCTTCTCCACTTTTCTCTTGATGCTGCTAGACTTCTATGGTCTGCAGCTGTACCACATCGACCCCCACTCCGTTCTTCTTGTGTCAACCTTCGTCCACTTCTGCGAGATGTGGGCGGGTATTCCCCCCTGCGTCAAGCTCTTCCGCTCCATCTTCACCATCCACACCACCGGCAAGAGTGACGAGTATCTTGGCTTCTACTATTTTGTGAAGCGCAAGAAATGCCTGTACAAGTACTTGAGGTTGTTCCCTTCTGGCAAGTGGGACGACTGGAAGAAGGACTGGATTGTCGTCACGACAGAGGAGCACAAGAAGCTGGAGCTACCTGAAGGCCTCCCCAACACTGACACTAAAGCCAGGAGTGAAGTTTCGGTGCTGTCGGAAGCCTTCAACCCTGCCCTAACCAAGAACCGCCAATGTGTGGAAGGAGGAGTGACCCCCCAGGCGGTCTTTTGCAACTTACTGGTTAACAGGTGGGCTTCGCAGCAGAAGAGGGAGAAGCTCGCCTGGGCCCTCAACAGTGTGATGGAGGATGACCGGATTGAGGTCGGTTTGAAGTCCAACCTTGAAGGTGCAGCTTTGGAGCTTCATCTCAAGAAGTTCTAGCACAGCATCGACATCGAGGGTGACAACTTGACTGCGCCAGCGGCTTTCCTCCCTCTGAACATGGAGGCAGAGTTCAGCAGGGAGCTCTTGCGGAAGATGCTGGTGCTTGACGACCTTGGTGAAGTTGAAATGCGTCTGACCACCAAGCTAGCAATCCCCGGAGCTTCTGAGGGTGGCCCTGCTTCTTTCCCGAAATAGAGAGTTGAAGTCATGGGCAAGGACAAAGAGTTGGCCAAGCCCTCGAGTCGTAAGAGGAAGTTGAAGCACTCTGATAGGAGGCCTGTCAGACCTGCTCCTTCCACGACAGCTCCTTCTCCACGGCGGGGGAGGTCTTCGATGGCGACAACCACTCTAGCATCGGCATCTCCCCGGGACGTCAGCTCTGCCCAGGTGACCCAAGCACCGGAGCCAGCTAAGGGCTCTAGGTTTGCGGGTCATTCTCAGTCGAGAGGGGCCTCAACCAAGACGTCGCATGCGGCAGCAGCAAGTTTTGGAGGGCCTTCCAGAGCTACTACCCCAGTTGCGACTGGGTCGGGCTCCGAGCGTCCGACGAAGAGGTTCTGCACTAGCTGGAGCGGAAGTCCCCCAAGGTAAATTTGCTTTTTTACCTCAGTTGGTTATTTTTGTTGTAATCATATTTTGAGTTTCTTCATCCTTCATTTACAGGGTATCCAAGAAAGGGGCTGAAGCTCCAGTTCCTGCAACAGCAACTGATGCTATACAGGCGGAGGCTCCAGCTCCAGTTCCAACGCCGCCCCAGGTGGTGGCTGAGGTTGCGGCAGCTCCGGCACCAGCTGTCGTGGTCCTTGACCTCGATTCATCTCCCGAAGCGCCCATGGTAGAGCCGGACCATGGAAATGAAGACGTACCAGTGGCACCAGCTCCGGAGGTTGAAGCTCCGATTTTGGATGTTGTGATGACAGACGCTCCGGCCTCAGAGCCGGAGGTAGCTGCAGTTCCGGCCTTAGAGTCGGATGTTATTGAAGCCCCGGTGATGGAGCTGGTAGTTTATGAAGTTTCGGCGCCTGAGCCGGTTGTCGTGGAGGTGCCATCGCCCGAACCGGTGGAGGTTGAAGCGCCGATGCCTGCACCAGCAGTGGAGGAGGCACCAACACCGGAGCCGGAAGTGGCCTCAGCTCCGGCTGAATCTTCAATGCCTGCCCCGGAGGTGGTAGTCACGGAGGTACCCGTGCCTGAGTCAGGGTGCTAAGACGAAGTGACCGGTCCCTTACCAGAGGGACCAGTTGCTGATGACCAGGCGGCGGGACCTTCAGAGCCGACTCCAGAGGTAGGAACTTCCATTGCAGGACCTTCCTCGGCGGCGATCGAGGCTATCCCGGAGGGCGGCCCTAGTGCCGAGGAAGCTCAGGGGACCACTCTTGTAGAGTGGGACTCGATTTTTGTTATGGAGAATCCGCTAGAGCCAACGGAGAGGAACCTGACAGTCTGGAGCCAATCCCCTTATCGTTATCCATTGACAATGCCTGCTCCAGCCTTTGTGAGATTTAGCTGACCTTTTACCACGACAGCAAGGCCCTCGAGGAGGAGCGCCAAACCCTTAGGAGGTGGTGCAACCAGCTCCAATTTGAGACTAAGTTAGCGCAAACAAGGTTGGCTGACGACAAGGAGTAGGTAAAGAGGGAGGAGGCCCAGATGGAGTACTGGGCGAGCTGTTGGACGAGAGGGAAAGCATGGTGCGATCCCTCGACAACCAATCCTAGGCCATCCACAAACAGGCCCTGGCTGCTAATGAAGCAGCCAACGATCGCCAGGAGAAGCTCAGCGTGATCCACGACAGCCTCGTCAAGCGTCGGGAGGCTCTTGAAGAGCAGGAGAAAAAGCTCGAAGATGAAGACCAAAAACTCCTAGAGCTGCGGGATGACCTCGTGAAGAGGGAGGAGGATCTTGCTTAGAGGCTAGCTCTGGGTAACAAGAGCCTCACGGAGCGCATCAAGAAGCTAGAGGAGCTCTGCGAGAGCGAGGAGAAGAAGGCCTGGCAACAGGGACAGGACCTCACCAAGAGGGAGAATGAAGTTGCTGCCAGGGAGAAGAAAGTGTGGGGCCGGGAGAGAGACCTAGTCGACCGCCAGAACAAGATCCATGTCTGGGAGGAGGAGCTTGCTAATCTCGAAAGGCAAGTTGTTGAAAAGATTCTACAGCACGCCAAAGAGGTCGAGCGCCTTGCCCGGGACTGTTCGGAGCTTGCGGCGACCAAGAGGTCCTTGGAAGGGGTGTGAGGCTCAAGATCTGCGGAGTCCCAACAAGTATGGGACTTCTTGGGCAAAGCCAATGACGCGCTGACGCTGCTGGGTTTTAGTTCCGTGCACAAGGATGGTCCGGAGCCGGAGCTGGACCATGCGCTGAAGGCGTTGAGCTCGGCGGGCAACAAACTCAACAAGATGGGTGATGTCATCACAGATCAATTGTAGACTGAAGGGAAATCCCTTGCGCAGAACATCGCAGAATACATGCTGACGTGCTACACAAGTCGGGGTCCTCACTTCCACTAGATCCGGTGCTTGAAGGTCCCATCGACGGAGAGGGAGATGCCGCCAAGGCTAGCATGTCAGAGGTTGCCCAGAAGGTCGCCTCGTTCTTCTGTAGGATCAAGGACTTTCTCCTTGTAGCTCCCACTTGTATCTTCTCTTATTTTCTCTAATTTTGTAATCTCTTGTCCTCAGATGAATGAAATCCAAGAACTTCATGAAATTTATGAATTTCATTTTTTGTCTTCAACCTTTGTCTCACTTGGCCCCCTGGTAGATGTACACAATTTGATTCTGAACATGTACCAAAAGGATGTAGCATTTTGTTGAAGACTTGCGTGCTTCGAACTTGTAGAATATAGGTCCGAAGTCGTCGATGGCAGGGCTCCCTGAGTTTGTCAGAGCTTAGTAGCTCCGGCAGCGACCATTGTCAACACGTAGAACGTCGATAGCTGGTCCTCTGGGGTTGTCGGAGCTTAGTAGCTCCGGTAGCAACCACTGTCAACACGCAGAGCATCGACAGCAGACCCCATTAGGGTGTGCTTCCACCATCTTTTTTTCGCGTTGACGGCTGGCCCCCTGGATTTGTCGGAACTTGATAGCTCCGACGACGCCTACTATCAATGTTTAAAAGATCGATAGCGGGCCACATTAGGGGTTGTCAAAGCTTTGATAGCTTCACCATCATCATGAGATTTTAATTTTTCTGCACACTAAAGTCAAGAAAAATAGTAAAATCCATTTCTTATCTATAACTAGTTTGCGGCTTACTATTCCCGAAAGAATTTTTTAGGTCGACCGCAATTCTATATACAATCAAGTGCATTTGCTTATTTCCTCCAGGTCCGATTGTTTTCCGGACTCACCTTACTCAGGCCCGCCGGGGTGTAGGTAGAGTGGCGTACTTAGGGTGCAGGACCAGGCTAAGTCGATAGCACACTCTGGACCTAGATTGGCTTGGCGTTCAGGCGAGTAGGCCATTCAACAATGTTAATACCCGAAAGAATTATCAATGCAACTTGAATCATACATGAATTTTTCGAGCTAAAGTTTCTTGAGAATTGCACAACTTTGTTATAGACAAGAAAGAGAAAAATAAAAAATATTGAGCCTGTACAAAATAAATGCACGTGGAATCTGTTTTCACATAATGATGTCTTTCATTATAGGTCCGAGGTACAGGGGAAACAAGTACACTATTAGGGTACGGAACCAGGCTAAGTGTGTTACATTTCGTGTTTGGCCCAGGGTAGCTAGCTTCACTTTTAGTTCTGAGACTGTGTCAAGTGTTGCTTGAACTTTGCGGACCTTCCGGGAAAGGTCCGGCTGTTCTCCCGGAGGAACTACCCGACTCTGTACAATGACGCTATAACATACATCTTATGTAATTACTGAATCACCTTCGTGAAATTAAGTGTAGAACATACGGAGGTGCTCAACGTTCCAAGGATTAGGGAGTGGTGTCCCATCCTCGGTTGCCAAGCGAATGCATCCGGGACGGGATACTTTGATCACTCGAAAGGGTCCTTCCCAGCTAGGGGAAAGTTTGTAACCCTTCTCGAGTTTGTATTCTCCGTAGCACCAGATCGCCTTCCTCGAGCTGTCGGTTATTCACGTGCCTTTGATGATAGCGCCGGAGCGCTTGGCAGTATCGTGCATTTCGAACAGCTATTCGGCACCTTCCCTCTTCAACGAGGTCAAGTTCTTCACGCCGGAGCTAGTCCTGTGTGGCTGCGTCGAAGGTCCGGACTCGAAGTGACCCCAAGGTGATTTCCGGAGGAAGGACTGCTTTAGCTCCGTAAACCAGGAAGAAGGGTGTCTCTCCAGTTGACCGGTTTGGAGTTGTCCTGTTGGCCCACAGGGTGGGCGGAAGCTCTTCAATCCAGTTGGCTCCATGTTTTTCAGATGCTCATATGTGCGCGTCTTGAGTCCTTTTAGGATTTCTGCATTTGCTCTCTCGGCTTGGCCATTGCTTGCCGGGTGAGCTACGGAAGCGTAGCGGACTTGGATGCTGAGGTATTCACAATATCCTTGGAATGCAGAGCTTGTGAATTGGGTCCCGTTGTCAGTTATGATCTTGTTTGGGACTGCAAATCTGGATACTATGGACTGCAAGAAATTGATAGCTGATTGCTTATTTATTGTCACAGCTGGAGTTGCTTCCGGCCACTTGGTGATCTTGTCGATGGCGACGTACAAGAACTTATAACCTCCGACGGCTCTTGGGAAAGGACCCAAGATATCCACCCCCCACACAGCGAATGTCCATGTAGGAGGTATCATTTGTCAGGGTTGAGCTAGTGTGTGAATTTGCTTCGCATGAAACTGGCATGCTTCGCATTTCATCACTAGCTCAGTTGCATCCTCGAGTCTGTAGGCCAGTAAAAACCATGTCGGAAGGCTTTACTGACCAACGTGCGGGAAGACGCGTGGTTCCGACACTCGCCTCCATGGATTTCTGTGAGGAGCTCGCGGCCTTCTTCCCTTGTAATGCACCGCATTAGGACGACATTGGCACCACACCGATAGAGATCCCCTTAAACAAGTGTGTAACTTTTAGACAATCTGACTATCTCGTCAGCAGATACATTATCTTCAGGAAGGATGTTGTCTTTCAAATAGCTTCGGATCTCCGAGATCCATGCATCGGATCTAACTTGAGCTTCTGAGTCTTGCGTGTTGGGTTGCTCGGAGCTTCCTACAGCACCTACGACCCTTGATGGACGCCATGGTAACAGATCCATTGAGACTGCCAGCTTCGAGATGCTGGTCTTGCCCCCTTCGCTCAGTTCGGCACGCTGAGCTGTTGGTCTTGACAATCTCTGGACGAAGGTTCCGTCGGGAACCGGAGCTCCGGTTGAAGCTTTCGTCTAGAGTTCGCCAACTTTAGCGTTGTTGAGATACTGGATATGGCAATGATCCAGGACTTCGAAGTCCTTCTGAAGCTTCTGGACTTCAAGTAGATATGCTGCTAGTTGAGGGTTGTTGCAGCAGCATTCACCTTTGACTTGTTTTATAATGAGCTGTGAATCACCCTTTACCAACAGCTGCTTGACACCATATGATAGTGCCACCTTGAGCCCATAGATTAGTGCTACATACTCCGCCATGTTGTTGGTCGCCTTGAAGTCAAGGTGAACCATGTATTTGACCTTCTCCCCGGTCAGAGCGAGGAGAAGGATTTCAGCTATGGCCTCCTGATTCTGCACGGAGCCGTCAAAGTAGAGAGTCCAGTGAAGCTCGGTGAAGATCGGAGCCTTGGGTTCCGGCTTCTGCTCACTGGGGCCCCCAGGATTTGATGGAGAGGGGGTCCATTCCACCACAAAGTCTGCCAATGCTTAACTCTTGATCGCTTGTCTTGGGACGAATTCAAGATCGAAATCAGACAATTCTGCTGCCCACTTTGCAATGTTCCTAGTAGAGTTGGTGTTATGCAAGATTGCACGCAGTGGATAAGAGGTTACCACTGAAATCTTGTGAGCTTGGAAGTAGTGTCGAAGCTTCCTAGAGGCAATAAGAACTGCGTAGAGCAGCTTATGCACCTGTAAGTACCGAGTCTTGGCATCATGAAGTACTTCCCTGATGAAGTATACTGGGCGCTGGACTGCCCGGACCATCCCGGAGGGGCCCGGAGCTTCCTCCTCATCAACCCGGACCCTCCCGGAGGGGTCCGGACCTTCTTCAGGGACCTCCAGGTTCTCACTAGAAGAACCCGGAGCTTCTTCTGAAGTAATCCGGACCTTCCCGGTGGGGTCCGGATCTTCTTGTTCAGCAACAGTAACTCCTTCATTTGAAGGAGTTTGATCCTCTAGCGTTTTACCTCCAGGGTTCGGGTCTGGGAGCTGGGACCCAGACTTGCCTTCAGGTAATTCCGGTCCTTCCCGGAGGGGTCTAGACTCCTGAATTGGGGATGGTTCTGGTCTTTCCGCAACCAGGACCATGCTAACAACTTCGTCAGTTGCCGAAATGTAAAGCGGAAGTGGCTCACCAGGATTCGGAGCTACCAAAGTTGGTAGAGTGGTGAGGAGCTGCTTTAGCTCTTGGAAAGCCTTTTCTGCATCTTCAGACCATTGGAATGGTCCGGACTTCCTCGGTAGTTTGAAGAAGGGTAGCACCTGTTCTGCCAGTCTTGAAATGAACCAGCTGAGGGCAGCTAGACAACCAGTCAGCTTCTAGACATCCTTGATGTGGGCTAGTGGCTACATGTCTTCGATAGCTTTAATCTTCGCCGGATTTGCCTCTATTCCTTGGTGGTTCACCAAGAATCCAAGAAGCTTTCCGGAGCTAACCCCAAAGACACACTTGTCTGGTTCAGCTTTGTGTGTGTGATTCGCAACTTGTCGAAGACAGCTTGCAAGGTGTCAAGAAATGACTCCTTGTTCTTGATCTTGACGATGATGTCATCGATGTACACTTCCACTACATCTCTTATGAGCTCTCCAAAAGTTTTGTACATAGCTCATACAAACGTCGAAGCAGCATTTTTGTGACCGAATGTCATGGCAGTGTAACAATATAATCCATCTACTGTGATGAATGAAGTATGCTCTTCATCTTCCCTAGACATTCTAATTTGATGATACCCAGAATATGCGTCTAGGAAACACAGTAATTCACACCCGGAGGTGGAATCCACTATCTGATCTATTCTAGGTAGTTGGAATGGACCCTTTGGACATGCCATATTCAGTGTAGTGTAGTCGATACACACCCAAAGCTTCCCGCCAGCCTTTGGTACAACGACTGGGTTTGCTAGCCATTTTGGGTGGAAGACTTCCCGGATGAATCCAGCTTCAAGAAACTTCTTCACTTCTTGACGTATGAAGTTTTTTCGCTCTACTGATTGCTTCCGAGGCTTCTGATGTATAGGCCGAGCGTCGGGATAAATCTTCAGATTGTGCTCAATCACTTCCCTAGGGCTCCTAGGCATTTGTGACGGTTGCCAGGCAAACACGTCGACATTAGCCTAGAGGTAAGTGATGAGCGCAAGATCCTATTCGTCATTCAGACCTCCTGATATACGAGTGGTCTAAGCGGCGTCAGAATCGATTTGGACGACTTTTACGGGAATGTTGGTGTCACCACTTGGTTGCACATGAGGTGCAGAAGTTAAGCCTCAATGACAAATGCTCGGGGGCTCCAGAGCTTGCTCCTTTTCGGATTCTTCCTCCTGCGTTGTAGCAAGCACGTGGAGTTTTTCCAGAGCAGTAACTCTGGCGGTGCGATCTCCGCGGATCTAGAGAACGCCTGAGGGTGTTGGCATCTTCAACACCAAGTAGCTATAGAGCAGCAGCCATGAATTTGTACAAGGCTGGTCTGCCCAAGATGGCGTTAAATGGTATGTTGATCTACGCCACGTCGAAGACCAACTTCTCCGTGCGGTAATTCTCCCGAGTCCCGAAGGTCACCAGGAGAGTAATGGCACCGAGTGGAGCTATGGCCATCGGGCCTACTCCGATGAAAGGTCGTGAGGGGCGAAGATCCGAAGGTCAGAACTGAAGCTTGACAAAGGCTTTGAAGCTTATGAGGTTCAGCCCCAAACCTCCGTCCACCATTACATGGTGGAGCTGGATGTTATTGATGGTCGGAGATACCATCAGTGGAAGTTGACCAGCTCCAATCATGTATTGCGGGCAGTTCAAAGCATCGAAGGTGATGGTTGTATCTGTCCACTTCCGATGAGGCCCCGCCCTGGCGGTGGGAGCTACAGAGGCCATGTCCCACCGCATTGTCTTAGGGACACGACGGGAGGTGATGTCCCACAAACCACCAATGATGGTGTTCATGGTCTTCCGACGCTCATTGTAGGAGACGTCAGAGTCGTCGTCAACGGAGGTGTAAACAACCTTCAAGACCTTTTTGGGGTCCTGAAAGCCTAACTCATCTTCAGCCGGAACTTCGTCGACTTTTTGTTTTCCTTCCCTTTGACAGAAAGGAGCTTCTTCCCGGCGCTTATTATAGCGCTCGACGAGGTTCTGGACCTCTCAGCAGCCTTCCAGGTTGTGGTTGCTCGTCTTGTGTATGGGACACCACATCTTGGAGCGGCCACCGTCTTTAGACACGGCCGAGGTCGTTTCTCGGGGCGTGGCCCTCGGCCACCCGGAGCTGCAGCAGCTGCAGCAGTAGGTGTGCCGGCCGACGACTTCTTCTTGCTGTTGGACTTTTTCTTCTTCTTGCCACTCCCGTAGGTAGTGTCTTCACCCTTGGTGGACTTTTTGTTGGCCTCCGGAGGTGGTTGGGAGTGCATTTCATGGGCCACCGCAGTCTTGGTGCACTTGTCTGCCAAGCTGAAGAGTTTCGTGATGTTGGTGACTTCTTTGGTCGCCAGCTTCTCCAGCATCTTCTTGTCTCGAACGCCCTGTCTGAATGCTATAATAACAGAAGCGCTTGAGATAGAAGGAATAGTATTTCGTACCTGGGAGAACCTCTGGATGAATGATCGCAAGGACTCTCCCCCTTTTTGCTTGACAACAAAAAGGTCCAGTTCCGTGCCTGGTCAGGTGTATGAGCTCCCGAAATTGGCGGTGAACTGTTGGCACAACTCCGCCCAATTATTGATGGAGTCAGGCGGAAGGCTCATGAACCAAGACCTCACAGTCTTAGTTAAAGCCACATGGAAATAGTTGGCCATCACGGCCTTATTTCCCCCAGCCGCAAGGATAGGGGTGGAGTATATTTGAAGAAATTCGGTGGGATTAACAGTCCCATCAAATTTCTCCGGCAGGTGAGGCCAGAACTTTTGCGGCCATCTGACCATACGTTGGTGCATGGCCAAGGCAGAACAGCCTCCTCCTACTCTCAGGAGCTGGACTATCCCGAGCCTCCCGCCTCTCACGAGCACGCTCGATGTGGACACAGCCGTCCTGTTGACGGTAACGACGATCGAGATCCGCCCGGAGGTCATGAGTCGAAAGTGTCGTTATCGTATGAGTACGTCGCGCCCCGGAAGGCAGCGACGTTGCCTGTTGAGATTTAGCACGCCTCCTGTGCTGTGAAGCGTGCGGACTGAGTCTACCCGACAAGGTCCGATGCTGCGGTTGGGTCCGCCATGAGGGGGGAGGATTCTTGATTGCTGATGCGATCGGCTGCTGCTACAATCAAATGATCCACATCAGCTCTCCACTGCTCCATTGCATCCTAGGATGCTCCTGGAGGCGGTGGACATTGGAGAAGAGCACGCGTAACATGAAGCACATGTTCTGGGTAGTTGTTCGCCGATGCAGTGATCGACGCGGATGCCCCATCTCGATGTCCAGCTTGATTCGCCGGTGCGAATGGTGGCAGTGGTGGCATGACTCCTGCTGGAGCCACAACACCTGTTGGCTACTGCATGTTGGAGGGATTGCCTCCAGTAGGTTGCGCAGCATGGTTGCCGTTGGACGATCAAGCAGCAGAATTCAACACCTTTGGATCTCAGGCATTGTCACCCTACATGGCGCGCCAACTGTCGGAGTGTGATTTCGGCAATTCTCCCGGTACTACCGTTGGCAGCCCGCGGAGTTTTTAGTTCGGTTGTGGGGGCACAGAGATTTAGAAGAAGGTGGCGATTTGACACGAGTATTTACGTGGTTCGCGCCGCCTGAGCGTAATACCCTACTCCACAGGTGTGTGTGTGTGTGTTGTTGTTGTATTGAGCGTCTAAGCGCTTGAGTGTGAGAGACTAGAGTCTCTGGGAGTCTTAGGCACATGTGGAAGCTCCTCTGTGTATCGCTCGGCCAGTCCTTTTATAGTACAAGGACTGGCCGTTACATCGCCAGCCTGGCCCGACATGTGACCCTGGAGGTTACTGATGCTTAATACACAGTGAATGTACTTAATTCCCCTTAACAGCGTGATAACGAGCCTTGATGGTGGCGTTACTGGTGTTAAGGGTCCTCTGATCGAGTGTCATTAAGATAGCATTAGTGACACTTAATCGGGTCTTGAAGTCTTTAATTGTTCCTTGAAGGTCCGAGCCGTAGGAGGTCCACCAGTCCTCTTGTCGAGGTTGAAGGTCTGGCGATTAGACGCGTGGCAGCTCCGAAGCTTACCGTCTTGGACAAGTAGGTCCGGTGCTGTTGTACACATGTCGGTACTGGAGCTTCCCTCTGTCGGGGGTTAGGTTCGGGGTGCCACACAGGTATCTAGTCTGGAGCTTTTCCCATGTATGAAATGTAGCTCCGGTTTTACGATACACGTAGCGGCACTGGGACTAACCATAGAAGGGAGATAGGTCCGGTTCTGTATGACACGTGGGGCCTTCGGAGGTCTTGAACTCACATAGGTGGAGTTCCTTTGCACACTTCGCAGTCCAAAAGGGTATCCAGTATGCAGGGTACCGACAGACGCCTATCTTCGCAGACGGTTATTAAGAACCAACCGCTTGAGAAGATGATTATCTCAGGCGGTTGGTTCTTAATAACCGCCTGAGAAGATTACCTCATCCCAGACAGTTAGTAAGTAATAACCGCCTGAGATGAGCTTTTTCTCAGGTGGTTTCAGTACCAACCGCCTGAGAAGAACTTTATGTAAGCTTAATTAATATTCTTGATTAAATGTTAGGCCTTTCAAAAGCCCAAATTCTACTTTCTTGTAATATGATTGAGTATTAAAGGTTACCATTAAATTTCACTTCATAAAGCCTTTGAAATTGGTCTGAACATAAAAACATATAACAATTTCTATTTGTCATTTTTCTATTTTGATGAATATAATGATTTTTTTATTAGTTTTTCAATGTACCTTTTTAGTCATCATACCAACCTCTATGAATTTTTTCAGATTTTTTTAAATTTTTTTGAATCAATATGTGTTCAAAATTTGATGAATGTCTCATATGTATATGAGCATTTGGTTAGAATGATGGATAAATAATAGTTTCACATGTTGGAATGTTTTAAAAAAATTAACAAAATGCATACATGTATAAATAATACAAATATGTTCATACAAACCAATTTCAGTGAAGGAGCCCTTTTTTAGGAGATACACAAATGTGAATAATAAATGAGTATAAATTAATTTGATATTTACCAAAACATTACAATGTTAGCTATGGAAGTTTTAAAATATTTGGTCCAGGTGATAGATGTTAATTTTGGAAAATATAGAAGAAATAATCATCGAATTTGGACTCAATTTTCAGAATCGATACATGTTGAGTATTTATATTGGACTCTAAATAAAAACAAGCAAGGGAAAAGAAAACTGAAGAACGGGCTCGGGCAATTACCCCAGGCGGTTGGTAAGTAATAACCGCCGGATATAAGATTTTTCTCAGGCGGTTATTCAGTACCAACCGTCTAAGAAAAACTTTATGTAAGCTTAATTAATATTCTTGATTAAATGTGGGACCTTTCAAAATCCCAAATTCCACTTTCTTGTAATATGATTAAGTATTAAAGGTTACCATTAAATTTCACTTCATAAAGCCTTTCAAATTGGTCAAAACATAAAAAACATATAACAATTTCTATTTGTAATTTTTCTATCTTGATAAATATAATGATTTTTTCATTTAGTTTTTCAATGGACCTTCTTAGTCATCATACCAACCTCTATGAATTTTTTCAGATTTTTTTAAATTTTTTTGAATCAATGTGTGTTCGAAATTTGATGAATGCCTCATATGTATACGAGCATTTGGTTAGAATGATGAATAATTAATAGTTTGACATGTTGGAATGCTTTAAAAAATTAACAAAATTTATACATGTATAAATAATAGAAATATGTTCATACAAACAAATTTCAGTGAAGGATCCCTTTTTTTAGGAGATACACAAATGTTAATAATAAGTGAGTATAAATTAATTTGATATTTACCAAAACATTACAATGTTAGCTATACAAGTTTTAAAATATTCGGTCCAGGTGGTAGATGTTAATTTTTGAAAAATATAGAAGATAGAATCCTCAAATTTGGACTCAATTTGCAGAATCTATACATGTTTGAGTATTTATATTAGAATCTAAATAAAAAAGAAGCAAGGGAAAAGAAAACTAAAGAACAGACTCGGGCAGTTATCCCAAGCGGTTGGTAAGTAATAACCGCCTGAGATAAGATTCTTATCAAGCGGTTATTCATTACCAACTGCCTGTGAAGAAGTTAAAAACCGCCTGAAAAAACCACCTGAACTTTATTAATTTTTATCACAGGCGGTTGTTTCATTAAAAACCGCCTATGAAAATCAACGCCTATATAAAGACCCCTCGGGCACCACAGATAAACCAACCCTGGAGATTTTCCATCGACGCCGCCAGACTGTCAAAATTTTCCACTGTGCACCGGCTGATACTACATTCATCAGTTGTTCAAGCTTCGAACATAGAAAAGATTAGAAGAGTCTTCTTCTTCACTATCATGTTTTTAATTTGTTCTGTTTTCAGCCTAGTTTTGTTGTGTTTGCATATGACTCCAGCCCCCGCCTCCCCCCCCTCCCACCACTTGAGATTTGTAGTAGATTTGAATAATTGAAGGTTGAAAGATGTAGTTGAGTCTCCCCTTGACCTCACCCATGAATTTTACAGAATAAGAAGTGGATTTTAAAGTAAAGGTTGAAGATGAATACAAGCACATCACGTGTTCGATGAAATGTTTCAATGAATAAGCCTAACTTCGAAAATCCATTATGGCCACTAGGAAGCTGACAAAATTATGAAACAAATTTTATTGGAACCCTTATGAACAGGCCTACATGATACCCGTATTCACTCATATGAAATAGGCTTGTTATGTCTCTGTAAATTCATTTTATAGAAGACCTTTAGGAAATATTTGTGGCCAAATTTTGTATATCTTACAAAAAATCTGTTACTGAAGCATGGACCGTCGAGCGTGGATGTATAACATGCCAAGACCCGATCCTATGTACATTCATAATGTTGCAAATTTTATTCAAGCATCCAAGAGACATGCGAAGTTGCAAAAGATAGATGGCATATTATTTCCATGTATCGACTTCAAAAAAAGATTGTTTGGATAGATACTATAGTAATCCAATCTCATTTGGCGAAAAGAGGTTTAAAAAAACTACACAATATCAACAGAGCATGGTGAGTTAGATACACATGAAGTGGATAAAGATGATGAGAGAGGTTCAGATGACGATAATGTTCATATCGATGATGGTAGTGACAATGAAGGTGGTGATCATGGTGATGAGTTCGATTGTGAGGAGATGTTGCGTCACATTGAACCATATGTATTGACTTCTATGGGAGCAAGTAAAGGTTTAAGTAAAATGGAGACATTGCAGAATGCGGCGACGGAGCTTTTATATGATGAATCAAACGGTTGTGATAAAGAGTTTACTACATTGCGTGCATTCCTAGAACTACTAAAGTTGAAAGACACACATAGATGGTTTGATTGTAGTTTCTCTAATCTTTTGAATCTTATGGCAAAAATTCTTCCAAATCCAAATAAACTACCTAGAAGCACTTAAAAAGCGAAGAAACTTCTTTGCCCGATGGCACTAGGTGTGACAAAAATACACGCTTGTGTGAACCACTGTATTCTCTATCGCAAAGAGCATGAGCTCGCAACTAGATGCCCCATCTGTGGTGTCAGTAGATATAAGAAGGACTACAATCACCAGTATGTTAAAACATGAAAAAATCTAAGAAGAATAGCAAGTTTATTATTGGACCTGAAGGTGACGATGACAATACTTCTGGCGATGCAGACGGGAAGAATAAGAGAAAAATTTCTGCCTTTGTGATGTGGTTACTTCCGGTAATTGATCGCTTGAAGTGTTTGTTCTAAAACCCTAGGGAGGTTGAACTTATGCGTTGGCATTCCGAGCAGCGCAAGAGGAATTAAAAACATATTCGACACTGTGGTGATGCAACGTAGTGGAAAAATTTTGATATTCAGTATCCAGAATTTGCAAAGGAAATCAGGAATGTAAGGTTTGCCTTGGGTACAAACGTAATGAGTCCGTTTGGTGAAAAAAGGAGCATACACAGAACATGGCACGTGGTCTTAACGACGTACAACCTACCGACGTGGTTGTGTCACAAAAGGAAATATATCTTGTTATCTGTTCCTATCCAAGGTCCGAAATAACCCGACATCAAACTTGATGTGTTCTTGGAACCTTTAATGGAAGTTATGGTTAAATTGTGAAATGAAGGGGTACGTACATGGGATGAGTACAAGCGGGGGTATTTCACGCTAAGAGCAATGATATATGTTACTGTGCATGATTATCCCGAACTGTTTACATTATTGGGACAAATGAAAGGGAAGAAAGGTTGTGTAAGGTGTGTGGATAGAACTGGATTTCTATATCTCACTTCATCCAGAAAGATGGTGTACATGAGACACCGGCTGTTCGTGACAGATACACACAAGTATAGGAAGATGAAAGAACAATTTAATAACAAAATTGAAAAAGATACTGCACCAAAACCTTACAGTGGAAAACTTTTGTTCGAAATGGTTAAGAACATTCATATTGCTTTCGGTAAGGGCAAAAAATGTTAAGGAATAAATAGAAAGGAAAGTACATCATCGGGTGATACAACTGACTTGGCTTTCAAGAAACAATTTTTTTTTTCAAGTGTCTTCCATATTGGAAGAATATGGCATTTTTCCATAGTATAGATTTGTTGCACGTTACAAAGAATATGCCAGCATCATTGGGACCTTGCTAGACATGCTAAGGAAAACAAAGGACGGATTAAATTCACGTATTGACCTAGTAAATCTTGATTTGAGACCAGATCTTCATCCAGTAGAAAATGCGAACGGGATGCATTACCTTCCCCCAGCCAGCTACAACTTGACACTAGAAGAGAAAAAAGCAACTTGTGAATGCTTGCATGGGATCAAAGTGCCCACGAGTCTCTTATCCAATATTCGCAAACTAGTCTCGATGAAAGACATGTCTTTATTCGGCTATAATTCTCACGACTGTCACATGATGATGACAGTGTTCCTTGCCATTGCAACAAGAGTCATCAAACCTGAGCATATAAAAGTTGTCATCACACGTTTGTGTTACTTCTTCAATGTAGTATCGCAAAAGGTGATAGCACGTGAAGATTTAGACTCTCTGAAAACATACATCATTGAGACTATGTGCAACTTGAGATGTGTTTCCCATCATCCTTCTTTGATATGCAAGTGCACATAATCATACATCTTGTTGATCAGATAAAAGCATTGGGCCCAATATATTTACATCATATGTTTTTGTTCAAGATATATTTAGGAGTATTAAAATGTTATATGTGGAATCGTGCTCACCCGGAGGGTTCAATTATGGAAGGATACACCACTGAAGAAGTGATTGAGGGTTGCACTGATTACATCAAAGATGGAAAACCTATAGGTGTTCCTATACCAGTACATGAGGGTAGACTACGTGGTAGAGGCAAAGTGGGTAAGAAAACTTTTATCGTTCAAGATTACAAGAATGTACACCATGCACATTTTGGTGTACAACAACAGCTCGCAATAGCTGACTCGTACATCGAGGAACACCAAATTGAGCTTTGCGAAAAACAACCAAGACTGCACAGAGGACTGGATCATGAAAGAGCACAGAAGATGTTTCACTGAATGGTTAATGGACAAAAATATACCACACAGAAACTCTATAGAAGAGGCAACAATGAAGAAGTTAGCTTTTGGCCCATCTGCTTTGATGACATCATGGCAAGAATATGACATCAATGGTTACACATTTTATACTAAAGAAAAAGACGGTAAGAGTGTTGCACAAAATAGTGGTGTTCGTATTTAGGCTTATGATTCACAAGGGCAGAAGACCACATACTTCGGGTTCATAGAGGAAATATGGGAACTCGATTATGGCGAAAGAATGGTAATGCCCGTATTTAAGTGCCAATGGTTCAAACATTCTGATGGTGTGAAAGTGGACAATTACGGGCTGACACTGGTAGACTTGAATAAAGTGGGTTATAAAGATAACCTGTGGGTTCCCGTCGATAGTGTTGCACAAGTTTTTTATGTACAAGATCCGGAAACTGAGAAGATGCACATAGTTGTTTCTGAAAAATAAAATATTGTTGGGGTTGAGAATGTGGGAGATAATGAATAGGGATATAATTAGTATGAAGAGATGTACCTTTTCACCAAATCAGAAAACATCAAGCAAGTAGAGAGAAGCATTAAAAAGGATTTGAAACCCTATATGCGAGAAGATGTCAATGCTGCAAAAAATGTATGATATATATTGTATATAATAGTATCCTCTAAAATCAACTTAGAACAATGCTATATTTCAGCTTTAGATAGCATGTTTCGAGCATTATTAAATCCAGCTTCTGTAGAGAAGACTAATTTTGACAAGTGATCCTTTTCGGCTTGTTGACTATTATATTTATCACCTTCACCTATTCCATAAGTTATCAAATTGTATATGTATATAAATTTCTTCTGGCCTATGATGATCAGGCTTGCCTTCCAACAACTTGGTTCCAAACAACATCTAGAAGCACAACTCTTGAAGCTCCTGTCAAGCTAGTCCCTTCATAGCAAGCTCTTGTAGATGCAAGTAACACCCGGGACTATCATTCGGATTGTTAAAAGCTTCAATTGAAGTATGACAATACTTCCCATCCATTTGAGGGCTTGTTTGATTAGGAGTGGATCCACTTCAATATAAGTGCATTGACGTGGATTGAGGAGAAAATTAGTTTATTCTTCACTCCAATCCACTTCAATCCAATTAGATTGAGTACACCCAAACAAGCCCTGAAAGATTTCTTTCTCTTCTCTCCATGTTAAAAACCTACGAAGATGCTACTTTACCAGTTCTAATAGCTGAATATATTGACTACAAATCAGTACCATCTCTCTTAGTGCTTCACACAAGCGACGAAGCGAACAACTTCAATCATAAATATCATTTTTACCCATTTCATAGGAATTTGACCTTAGTCTTTCAAGAATAGATTTATCAATAAGTGACGCTTCCTCATCAGACATGTTAATAGCAGTTACAAGTGAAGGGTGTGTCAAAGCTAACGAAATCTCAATGGGACTAAAGGCAAAGAGAAGTTGCATATGAGTGACATTGTCCAGGTTAGACAACATGAAGCTATGATGGCAGCCTTCAACAAAATGAAAAGTGATGCCAAGGTTATGCTTGCATCAACCAAGGCATGTTATGAGGGCATAACACGTGTTGGAGCATCACGGTTATGCTTGCCCCAACAAGTGTTATACCCTCACAACATGCCTTGGTTGATGCAAGCATAACCTTAACATCACTTTTCATGTTGTTGAAGGTTGCCATCATTGTTTCACGCTGTCTAACCTGGACATTACCACTCATATGCAGTATCTCTTAATCTTCAGTCCAATTCAGATTTTTTTTTGCTTCGGCACATCCTCCGCTTATAACTGTCATTAACATGTGTGGTAAGGAAGCTTCACTTTTTGAGAAATCTATGCTTAAAATATTAAGGTGAAATCTCTATGAAAGTGGTTTGTCCCGATGTAGTGTTAGTAAAATGGATTGTGTGGGAAATTGTTTCAGGATTACTGCCTTGGGGTCCGCTATCTTGGTAGAGAGAAAATATACTCTAGGTGCCAGAGCGATGTAACCTCAGCGGGTTAATACAAGTCGGGAGAATACGGGAAAGACTTCGTAGTGATCTTCTGGCCACACACATACAGAAGTGTGTAATATAGTTGCGCACCACAGACAATAAGGGAGGTTCATCTAGTCTATTTGACAAAAAAGGACGAAATCACAACTTGTGAGTAAAGTGTACACGCTTTGCGGGGTTTGACGAATTGTCTAGACAATCGTGCTCATGGACAAGAGCAGTTTGGTACCGAATTCATAATTAGCGATGAGATAGATGGAATAGATGGTATGTGGATGATGGTTTTGTTGGTCATTGAATTATTGGGTTGGTGATGATGGGATGTCCACCTAGTAATTAGGATTCCAATATAACCTAAGAATAAGTTCTATTATTATAGTTGTCAGACCGGGTACCCCCGCGTACAAGCTAAAAGAAGCTTCGGACCCGGCCTTCCCGCTGAGGCGGGTCCCGAGGTTGCCACGCGTCCTCCAGCTTCGGACCCTTGCTCCCGCTGAGGAGGGCTCCGGAGCTGCCATGCATCCTCCGGCTCCGGACCCTTACTCCAACCGCGCTAAGGAGGGCTTCGGAGCTGCCACACGTCCTCTAGCTACAAACCCTTGCTCCCACCAAGGAGGGATTTGGAGCTGCCACGCGTCCTCTGGCTTCGGACCCTTGCTCCCACCAAGGGCTCCGGTGCAGCCACGCGTCCTGCAACTTGTCCTAGGCGGTAGTTTGCGGGAGTAAGGGGCGGTGCGTCCTGTCCAGTTGCGCATTGAAGGTACACACCTTTCCCAAGCGTATAGGTGCAGCGCATGCCTCCTATCAGGTACCGCTGCATCCAATCGCATCGAAGTGAAGGCGACTCAGGCCTACCCCATACCACCATGTGGGTAGCTTACGGCAAGAAGACGGATGGGACATTCCCTGCCATCATCAGCGACTACGCCTAGCCACTGGCGACCAACGCGGGAAGACAACAAGTCTTCACGGCGTGGTCAGAGGCAGCGTACGCAAGAAGCCTTAGATCTTGTACAGGATAAGATCACCCTTTGGCCACCTGTTGAGCCTCGAGCCCCACTTGTAAGTTGTCCAGCCTTGAACTATAAAAGGATTGGGCAGCTACCGACTTAGACATCTTCTCTGGTCCGCTCGGACTAGGGATCCCCAATCTACGCATTCACACACTACACACCAGCAATACAACATCACCGTGGAGTAGGGTATTTTGTTCTTGCGGCCTGAACCACGTAAAAACACAGTCTCACCAATCTCATACGCGCAATCTCTCGATAGAGGACTAAGCCCTACGGAACAAGAACCTCCGTGGGCTGCTCTCATAGCGGGTCCAAGGGAAGTGTCGCAAGAACACTTCGACATTTGGCGCGTCAGGAAGGTGGTTATTCTCTCAGGAAGTTGCACCTCCATCGCCGCTGGAGCATCCAGCTCTGACACCACCCAGGAGGCCCATTGTTGACGCTCTTAGCGTTGATGGGGGGCGCCGCCGGAGCATCCAGCTCTGGCATCTTCCAGGGGGGCCTGCTGTCAATGCTCTTAGCGTTGATGGTTGGCACCGTCGAAGCATCAAGCTCTGTCACCTCACAGGGGGCCCACCATCAACGTTCTTCACTTTGATGGTAGGCGCTGTCGAAGCATCAAGCTCTGGCACCACCCAGGGCGCCCGCCGTCGATGTTCTTTTCGTTGATGATGGGCGCAACCGGAGCATCCAGCTCCGGAACCATCGAGGGGGCCTGTCATCGATGTTCTGCACGTTGAGGGTGGGCGCTGTCTCGGTTCGACAGCTACCTTGTCGCCGTCACCATCGAAGACTTCACCAATGATGACCACACATCTTAATTCAAGTCTGGCAATCCCTATGGGGCCCGCTGGTGCCAACTATTCATGCTCCCATGCTCCGCCGCGAGACCGCCGATGACATCTTGTGGCTAAGTGGTAGGCGTGACCAAACATTTGGCCGCACCTACCAGGGGGCCTCTAAGGGGTCCCATGGGTAGGATATCAAGCAGTTTCCCGCCACCACGACGACAACGATGTCACCATGGCGTTGCGGTAAGTTAGACGTGAAGATCCGTTGTAAGTTTTACTTTTGGTACGGTGGGAAGTCCATGGTATGCAACCTTCTTAGTCTGATCCTTCATCCTAAGAGTGTACACTTTGCCTCCTTAGCGCCACTTCGGTAAAGCTTCACCCTGGGCGTAGTGGTAGGATAGTTTTTTTTCTTTTTTATGAAAAGGGTGTCATAGCGTCTAGGATCAGCGCTCGAAGCAACTAAGCTTCGGTAGGTCCGGTCCAGGGTGTTCAACCTACTTAGCATGGTTCCGTACTCTAAGCCTGTACATTTTGCCTCCCTTGTCATCCGGAGCAGGTCGTTGCCATCTTGTAAAGCCTGTCCCCTCCTATGATTACCAAGTTAGAAAACCACTGTCTTGCACTATGCTCTGTTATGTTCATTTAATTACGCATTAATTAAATGATCATCAAATCATGCTCGTTCTCTCATATTCTCTGTCGTATGCCTGGTCACTCTATCCCTGTCTTGCGCCTAGTGGAGTTACGCAATCCTGCTGCAGGCGGGCCTACTTGAGGTACCCATTTGCAATGGGGTCTCTAGACCGCCCCCTTGTTTGGGGTCATGTGTCACCAAACGGTCTCCCCCATGAAACGCGTAAGCTAAGTCAGAGGTCTAGGGTGAGTAGCTCGCTTAACCTGGGTCCTTACCCTAACTGTGCACACCCTGCCTCCCAGCGTTGCGGCTAAGTACTGGGGGTCAAACGGCTCACGCCCCGAATAAGGTAGGAACCGGGCCTTGGATGCTAACGCACTAAATTACCCAAGCTCGCTCCTCAGTTTAGGATCATAAGGCGTAACAAAACTAAAAAGCAGAAAGGGAGTGACAACGAGCAAAATTATTTACATTATGTTTTAATTTTTTGCTTACTATCGTATATCGTATGCCATATGCCCAGTTACATTTCTCCTGTCATGTCCTAGTTGGAGCTCTGCTATCCTGCTAAAGGCAGATCCGCATGAGGTACCTGCAATGTGTTTGGGGTCTGATGATCATTTTCTTGCTCGGGGTCCATGGTGTCGAATGGTTTTAACTCCTGAAAGGCTAATGCCGAGCTGGAGGTCCAAGGTGTGCAACCTGCTTAGCCTGGTTCCGTACCCTAAGAATGTGCACCTTGTCTCCCAGTGCTAACAGCTAAGTATAGGGGGTCGGATGGCTCATGCCCTGAGCAAGGCAGCAACCATACCCTGAATGTTGTCGCACCAAATTACCCATGCCCCGTCTCTTAGCTATGGACCGTAAGCCATAACGAAACTAAAGAGCAGGGAAGTGGTGACCAGCGAGCGAAAGTACTTTTTGTCTACCATGTGTGCAGGACATGCAGGGAGCCTGTCGTCGACGTTCCACACGTCCGTGGTAGGCAACGTTGACACTTCTCTGAGCTCTGGCGCCCCCCAAGGGGGCTGCCGACGCCACTTCTCCGATCTCTGGCGCCTCCCAAAGGGGTCATCGGCATTACTTCTCCAAGCTCCAGCATCCCCTAAGGGGGCCGCTGGCGTCCCTGCTCCAAGCTCCGATGCCCCCAGGGGCCTGCTGGCATCACTTTTACAAGACAAGATGAAGGCCCCACCTGCGGGATTGTCTCCTCCCCCTCGGTAGGGCCAGGGGCTACTGTCAGTACCTACAGACCGGGTACCCCCGCATACAAGCTAAAAGAAGCTCTGGACTCGACCTTCCCGTTGAGGCGGGTCCCAGGGCTACCACGCGTCCTCTAGCTTCGGACCCTTGCTCCCGCCGAGGAGGACTCTAAAGCTGCCATGCGTCCTCCGGCTCCGGACCGTTCATCCCATCAAGGACGGCTTCGGACCTGCCACACGTCCGCTGGCTCCGGACCCTTGCTCCCACCAAGGAGGGCTTCGAAGCTGCCACGCTTCCTCTGGCTCTGGACCCTTTCTCCCACCGAGGAGGGCTCCAGTGCAGCCATGCGTCATGCAACTTGCCCTGGACGGTAGGTTGCGGGAGTAAGAGGCGGTGTGTCCTGTCCTGTCACGCATTGAAGGCACACGCCTTCCCCAAGTGTAAAGGTGCGAAACATGCCTCCTGTCAGGTACCGCTCCATCCAATTGCATCACGATGACGGCACCGTAGGACTACCCATACCACCAAGTGGGTAGCTTACGGCGACAAGACGGATGGGATGTTCCCTGCCATCATCAAAGACATTGCCTAGCCACTGACGACCGACACGGCAAGATAGCTGAAAGTGCATCTAGGATCACCGTGGGTTTTGGATGATTGATGACGACAATTAAGTGACTAATGAGCTCAGTGATCTTAAGCTCAAGTGTGGACTCAAGTGGAAACACAATCCCTCAAAAATGAAAAGGATGAAAACGGCGATGTCAACTCGAAAAGGAGAAAATAGGGTTTCTAGTGTGTCGAGTTTGGACTAGCCAAATATGTGTGAGGATTTGTGTGTAAAGTGCATCGAGATCAAGTTGGGAGCTCAAAGCGTTTTAGAGATCAAACCTATTGAGAGAAGAGAGTTGGAAGCTGTCTGGCAGTAGTGGCCAGACTAGTCCGTGCAGGTGGCCGGACTAGTCCGTGCAGGTGGCCAGACTAGTCCGCTCCTGGCCGGCCAAGTCCGTTTTCAGTTGGACCAGAAGGGTCTGACTGAGTTCGGACTAGTCCGTAGTGGGACGGACTAGTCCGGGTGAAGTGGGTTTTGGGGACTAAGTCCCAAAACCACGGACTTGTCCGTTTTGGTCTGGACAAAGAGGTCCTGACTGATATCGAACTAGTCCGCCCTGGGGTCGGACTAGTCCGGGTTTGAGAGAAGTCGGTGCTTCAGAGACTAAGTCTAGGAAGGCTGGACTAGTCCGCCCTGGGGGCTGGACTAGTCCGTGGTCTTCAGACTAGTCCGTTTTCACACGTGACAAAAGGTTCTGTGTGAGATCGGACTAGTCTGGTGAGGGCCGGACTAGTCCGTTGTTGAAGTGATCATTTGAATTTAAAGTTTTGCGTGTAGTGTGACGATTGCCGCGCACTGCGATAGTTGTCAGGGACGTCAGTGGTCTCCTAGGCTTGACTAGTCCGGGCTGTAGGCTGGACTAGTCCGCCCATCTGCTGAAGTCAGCAGTATGGGCTGGGAACCTCTATAAATAGAGGACCCCTAGGTTCATTTTAACCAACCTTTGAGCAAGTTGAAACTCTAGCGCCGCCACAGCAACCTTGAGCCTCCAAAAAGCCTCCTTCTTGCCTACATTCCCTCAAAAACCAATTCTTGTGTGGCTTAGGGTTTGGTGAGGTGAAGAAGAGAAAGAACACCGCTCTTTGGCTCTCGGTTTGATCTCTTGCACTTTTTGAATCTTTGTGATATGTGGCTTGAGTTGATCTTTGTGATTTGTGATTGTATTTGTGGTGGGAGCCTCAGATTGTGAGAAGCCCCAACGAATCTTGTATTCACCCTTTGTGATAGTGGAAGAACCAAGTTAGGCGCGTGTGGTAAACTCGGTGAGGGAAGGGTTGTTATACCCGGTCCTTCGTGGACTCCTCAACGGGGACCTAGGTTCCTTCGTGGGATCGAACCTCAGGAAAAAATCCTTGTGTCCCTTGTGTACTTCGCTTTCACTTATTGTTCATTGCTTCTAGGGTTAGTCTTATCGTTTTGTTCATCACTTTTGTTTCATTGTGATCCTTAGCTTCATACTTGCCATATAACTTGTTAAGGCTCACTAAGTCATTCTAACACACTTTGCATCACAAGAATCGAATTAAAACTTGTTAGAAACCCTTTTTAGGCTTTTCCCTGTAGGTGGACCGGACAAGTCCGCCCCTTGAGTATTAATCTTGTTTTATTAAGTCATTTCGGGTCAATTAGCCTATCACCCCCCCCCCCTCTAGGCAACTTTCAATTGGTATAAAAGCAGGACTCTCCCAAAAGAGTCTAACAACTCGGAGAGAAGATGGCTGGAGTGGTGTACGAAGAAGTCTCGACCAGTGAGGTCCAAGCAACCCCAGAAGAGATTCTCTTCTATCAAGACAAATCAACATATGATGAAGAAATTCGCCAGCTCAAGGCAAAACTTTGAGAGAAGTTAAAGATTCCCAAGGTTGATACCTCAACCTCAACATCGAGTGGCACAATCAACTACAACCAACAAGGCTACAACTATGAACGCCTTGTCTCCAACAACCATTACCTTTCCATCCCATTGGGGAAGCCTCCCCAATTGGATGGAACCGACTACGGGATGTGGAAGCACAACATGAAGATCCACCTTGTGTCACTCAAACCCTCACTACGGCAAATTGTGTTGACCGGGGTGCACATCTCGAAGAATGAAGAAGATATCACTCCGGAGCAAGTCGTGCTCCTTCACCGTAATGCCCAAGCAGCCGGAGTGATCATCTTGTCTCTTTAAAGAGATGAGTTCAACCGAGTTGATGGACTTGAGGTGGCCAAGGACATTTGGGACACTCTCAAGACAGCTCATGAAGGCAACTGAGTCGTGAAAGAAGCAAAGATTGAGCTCATAGAAGGAGAGCTCGGGAGGTTTGCCATTATGGATGGTGAATTTCCCCAAGAGATATACAACCGCCTAAATATACTCATCAACAAGAGTAGATCTTATGGCTGTACCAAGTGGACGGACCACGAGTTGGTGAAGAGGATGATTCGGGCATTCATGCCTAGAAACATCTCTATTTGCTCCATGATTCGAGAAAGCCCAGGGTTTGCCTAAATGACCCCGGAGGAGGTACTTGGAAGGATCATCAACCACGAGATCATGGAGAAGGAGGCGATCTTCTACAATGACCTCCAAAGGTTCACCGCCTCAAAGATGAAGGATGTTGCACTCAAAGCGACATCCTCCTCAAAAGAGCAAAACGAAGATGATGAGGAGAGCCTTGAGACTGATGAGGAAGAGGCCTTCTTCATCAACAACTTCAAGAGTATGATGAGGAGAAGAAAAGGAGGATACAAGCATGAGAGCAATGGCAAAGAAAAGGCAAGGCCCAAAAACAAGAGGGCTTGCTACAATTGTGGTGAGTATGGGCACTTCATTGTAGATTGCCCACATGAAGATGGCAAGAAGAAGAGGGAGGGCAAGCCACAAGAGAAGAAGTTCTACAAGAAGAAGAGGCCCTCCGGTCATGCTCACTTAGGCAAGGAGTGGGACTCTAACGATGAGTCCTCCTCGTCCGAAGATGAGGAGCTCCAAGGGAAGCAAGCTCTTCCCCAATCTCTACGACCACAAGCCAACTTGCCTCATGGCAAAACAAGGAAGGAGAAAGGTTAATTCTAACTCAACCACTTCCATATCCTCCCATGATGATTCTGATAGTGCTAGCAAAAATGAACACATGTTTAGGGATATAAGTAAGAGCACATTGCGAAGAATGAAATTGCTTTCGGATGAGATTTTGAGAAGGAGGATCTCATAGATAGGCAAGAGGACTTTCTTATCCAAGAAAAGGAAAGATGTAAAGAGCTCATTGAGCTCCTTAAGCTTGAGAGAGAGAAGAGCAAGGCATTAGAGCATGAACTTGCTCTAAGCAAGAAAACATGCTCAAGTCTTGAGGAGACAACCATTGAGCTCAAGGATGAACTTGGCAACTTGGCAAAAGTTAACAAGATCCTTGAGACTCAAGTTGAGTCCCTTAAGACTAATGTAGCCTCTTCATCCAAAATCTTATCCTCCTCAAAAGTTGCATCCGAAGCAATATCAACTTGCAAATGTTCTAACTTGATTCTTAAATTAAAGGATGAGCTTAAGTTGACTCAAGGCAAGCAAGCACCTAAGGGTGGCATCTTTGACAAAGATAAGGTGGCGTATGCATGAAGTGCATACACCAACACAAGACCTCCCAATGTCAAGGATGGTCTTGGTTATACTAGAGGTGGAAAGCAAAATGCCAAAACCTCCAAGTATGGCAAAGACTTGATTGTCTTTGTCAAAGGAAGCTCATCCCCAACTAAAATTGAGAAGAATACTTCAACTAGCACTTACATGCCTAAATATGAACCGCATCCTCTAGTTCATGATTTTGATGCATCATATGTTTTGATGAGGAACAAGCATTGCAAAGTATATGCTAGATATGTTGGGCCACTTCGCAAGAGCCCCAAGCCTTGCGTGTGGGTGCCAAAATGCCTCACCACTAACGTCAAAGGACCCAACTCCGCTTGGGTACCTAAAAGGAAGGCATAATCCTGTTTTGTAGGCATACTCCTCCGGTGGATCCAAATGGGTGCTCGATAGTGGTTGAACAAACCACATGACCGGAGAGAGGAAGATGTTCGAGGAGTATGAGGAACATGATGTCCAAATGAAGGGATCCTCTTTGGGGACAATAGCCGAGGGAAAATCCTTGGCTCCGCTAAAATTGTCATCTCTCCCCAACACACTCTTTCTCACGTTTTGCATATTGATTCTCTAGACTATAATCTCTTGTCCATATCACAACTATGTGACAAGGGTTGTAATTGTGTTTTCACTAATGAGGGTGTGAGCGTCCTTAGAAGGAGTGATAACTCAATCACTTTTAAGGGTGTCCTCAAGGGAAAGCTTTATCTTGTGGATTTTGCCTCGGATAAAGCTCAACTTGACACATGCTTAATGGCGAAAACCAACATGGGATGGCTTTAGCATAGACGGCTAGCCCATGTTGGGATAAGGAACTTACAAAAGCTTCTTAAGGGCGAGCACATCCATGGTTTGAAGAATATTGTCTTTGAAAAGGATAGGTCATGTAGTGCTTTCCAAGCGGGGAAGCAAGTGGGAGGTCAACACCCCTCCAAGAACATCATGACGACAACAAGACCGTTGGAGCTGCTACATATGGACCTTTTCGGCCCAATAGCCTACATTAGCGTTGGAGGTAACAAATATGGTCTTGTTATTGTTGACGATTTTTTTCGTTTCACTTGGGTGTTCTTCTTGCATGATAAGGGTGAAACTCACGGTGTTCTCAAGAGTTTCTTGAGAAGAGCTCAAAATGAGTTCGCCTCAAGAATCAAAGCTATAAGAAGCCATAATGGCACCGAGTTCAAGAACACTCAAGTGGAAGAATTCTTGTATGAGGAGGCATCGAGCATGAATTTTTAGCTCCATACTCCCCTCAACAAAATGGGGTGGCAGAATGGAAGAATAGGACACTCATCGAGATGTCAAGGATAATGCTTGATGAGTACAAGACATCGGATCGGTTTTGGGCGGAGGCGGTTAACACCTCCACCGCCTCCTCAAGAAGACTCCCTATGAGCTTCTAGTTGGTAAGAAACCCAATGTCTCCTACTTTCGTGTTTTTGGGAGCAAGTGCTATATTCTCAACAAGAAGCCTAGGACTTCGAAGTTTGCTTCAAAGTCCAATGAAGGTTTCTTGCTTGGTTATGACTCAAACACCCACACCTACCGTGTCTTCAACAAAACCTCCGGAATTGTTGAAATAGCACGTGACGTGGTGTTTGATGAAACTAATGGCTCCCAAGTGGATCAAGTTGATCAAAGTGTGCTACATCATGAAGACCCTCCACAAGAAGCTCTTAGGAGGATGGCACTTGGAGATGTTCGACCACAAGAACAACCTCAATGCTCAAGTGACCAACAACAAGATGATGCAAGCCCCCCCCCCCCCCCCCCACGCGATCAAGTTGAAGATGGACAAGTGGCACCTCAACACGATCAAGAAAACTAAAGTCAAGGGGGAGGCATTCATCAAGGGGGAGATCAAGAAGAAGAAGAACATGATGATGACTCAAGAGCTCAACCTCCACATCCTCGTGTGCATCAAAGTGTTCAACGGGATCACCCCATTGACAACATACTAGGAGACATTACTAAAGGGGTAATCACTATTCTCGTGTTGCAAATTTTTGTGAACATTACTCCTTTGTCTCTTCTTTGGAGCCCCATAAGGTTGAAGATGCCTTGAGAGACCCGAATTGGGTGGTGGCCATGCAAGAGGAGCTTAACAACTTTGAGAGGAACAAAGTTTGGGAACTTGTCAAGCGTTCACAAGCAAATGTTGTGGGAACCAAGTGGGTGTTCCGCAACAAGCAAGATGAACATGGTGTTGTGACAAGGAACAAGGCACGACTTGTGTCCAAGGGGTACTCACAAGTTGAAGGTTTGGATTTTGATGAAACCTTTGCTCCCGTAGCTAGGCTAGAGTCAATTCGTATATTACTTGCCTTTGCTACTAACCATGATTTTAAGATCTACCAAATGGACGTCAAGAGTGCGTTCCTAAATGGCCCAATCAAGGAGGAAGTTTATGTGGAGCAACCACCGGGCTTCGAAGACCAAGAATTACCAAACCATATCTTCAAATTGCGTAAGGCTCTCTATGGCCTCAAACAAGCTCCTAGAGCTTGGTATGAGTGTCTCAGAGACTTTCTAATTCAAAATGGTTTTAAGATAGGAAAAGCTGATTACACTCTCTTTACAAAGCACTTTAATGATGATCTCTTTGTGTGCCAAATATATGTCGATGACATTATATTTGGTTCTACTAACAAAGTGTTTTGTGATTAGTTTTCTAAGATAATGACGGAGAGATTTGAGATGTCCATGATGGGGGAGTTGAAGTTCTTTTTAGGTTTTCAAGTCAAGCAACTCAAAGAAGGCACGTTAATAAGTCAAACAAAGTACACTCAAGACATATTAAAGAAGTTTGACATGAACAAGGCCAAACCCATCAAGACTCCTATGGCAACAAATGGACACTTAGACCTAAACGAAGATGGTCCAAGTGTGGACCAAAAGGTATATCGTTCCATGATTGGTTATTTGTTATATTTCTGTGCATCTAGACCGGATATTATGCTTAGTGTGTGTATGTGTGCACATTTTCAAGCTGCACCTAAGGTGTGTCATATGACCGCCGTGAAGAGAATTCTTAGATATTTAGTTCACACACCTAGCCTAGGACTTTGGTACCCCAAAGGATCCAAGTTTAACCTCATTGGCTATTCCGATGCGGATTATGTGATGTGCAAAGTTGATAGAAAGAGCACATCCGGGACATGCCAATTTTTGGGTAGATCATTAGTGTCTTGGTCCTCTAATAAACAAAAGTCCATTGCTCTTTCCACAGCCGAAGCGGAGTATGTCGCAGCCGGAAGTTGTTGTGCACAACTTCTTTGGATGAGACAAACTCTAAGGGATTATGGTACAAACTTGCACCATATTCCTCTCCTATGTGACAATGAGAGTGCCATCAAAATAGCCCATAATCCGGTTGAGCATTCAAGGACCAAACACATAGACATTAGACACCACTTCTTGAGAGATCATTCCTTAAAGGAGGATATAGTGATTTCCCATGTGAGAACCGAGAACCAACTAGCTGACATATTCACCAAGCCCCTAGATGAGAAGTGATTTTGTGAGCTTAGGAGTGAGCTCAATATCTTAGATTCTCAAAATGTGGCTTGAAACATGCACATCTGAATGTTTACTTTTTGTCTTACTCAAAAGAATGCATGTGGTTGAGAAATTCATCTCTGTCTCGATTTTCTTCAAAATATTTGAAAAACTAGTAACTTTGTGAGTTATGGTCATATTTTGAATGTTGATTGCTTACTGACCATATTCATAAAGTTTTTGTTGTGGCAATATGTCCAAAAGGATCATCTATAGTGGCTAAAACTCAAATATATATGTTTTTAGCCTCCTTGGACCGGACTAGTCCGCCCTCTGGTCGGACAAGTCCAGATCTGGTCTGGTCCAGGTCTTGTGCGCTGACCGGACTAGTTAGGCTCCTCTACCGGACTAGTTCGGCCCCTGGGGACTTAAACCTCCCTAGAGGCGGCCGACCCCTCCACTTCCCTTTTGATGCCTCTCTCTCTCCCACGTGCGCGAAACCGCCCTCATTCGGCGATTTTTGATTCCAACCACCAAAAATAGTTTCCAATCCGTGCATTGGAAGCCCCGGAGGTGTGGGAAACTTTCCCCGATCACTCGTGACGCAATTCATCCCCGATTCCATCGTTTTCTCAAGATCTAAAGAGGTATCCCTCACTTTTCAAAATCTTGCCTCATTCTTGATTCATTGAGTTTTTGATAGATGCCTCTTCATTAAAGTTGCTTCTAATGACCTTGTGATCATAGCCTAGGAATATTGCGACTTGATTCCAAAATTTCTCGAAAAACCATTAGAGTTAGGGTTTAACCCGTGTAAACCGGACTAGTCCGGTGCTAGGCGGACTAGTCCTCCCGGCGGACTAGTCCGCCCCTAGGGCGGACAAGTTTGGTGTACACAGATCAAACTCCAACTTTGGTTGTTTCTCGAGATTTCTTTCGCATTATTCCGACTCCTTGACCTACTATCTTATGACTTCTATTCTTTTCAGCTGAAATGGCCGCTCCTCGCCGTTCCGCTTCTCCCCCCACTGACCCCGAGTGGGAGGCAGAGCAGCTTCGCCTTGGCAAAGAACGGGCTAGAGCCGAGGTTGAGGCTGCCGAGAAGTTTCTCGAGCAGCATGAAAGGGCTAAAGCAGCCAAGAAGCAACATTCTGCTTTTGATGCGGTCATTGAAGCAGCTGAGCGCCATGTGCTCAAGAAGATCATGGGATTCATGTACGACTAGAACGTTGAAGTCATCCTGCAGTTTTATTCCACCATCTACTTCACCACCTCAGGTGATAGACGAATCATATGGATGATGCATGGCGAGCAACTTTCAGTCACATTTGAGGATTTTGCCAAGATTCTAGGTCTTGAGGCTCACCTGGATCATGAGATAATCATCTCTAACCTCAACGTTGTAGACCAAGACGAGCTGGCCTACATTTATCTGAGTCATGTTCAGTATGATGTCGGGCATGCTCGTAATATCAAGCCTTTCTACAGCATTTTGAATAGGATCCTGAGGCAGACAATAGCACCAAAGGATGGTGATGTAGGGGTGATACAAGGCAACCTGAGGCTCCTGCTACTTCTCATTGATGGAGAGGAGAAGTTCAATCTCGTCGATTACATCTTCGACGACATTTTCAACATCTCGCATACCCCCAACCGTGCTTGCGGGTATGCCCCCTACATCATGTATCTCATTGAGAAGGTGTCGGGCGTGACCTTCGTCAAGGATGTGACTCATCGCCCGCTCCATCCTCATACGCCTCCTGCAGTTCCGCCTCCTCAATGCCAGAAGAATGCGGAGTCTCCCTCTCACTCGGCGATGCCAGCTCCTCGCCCTGTGGTGCCTCCTTCCCCGCCTCCGCCTCAATCCATGAGTGCTTTCTTCAGTGCTTCAAGGCGATCTTCACTTCCTGCCGGAAGCAGGAAATTCGGAACCAGAGGGCACACAAGCGCCAAGAGAAGTACCTCAAGGCAGTGTGTGACAAGCTGGAGATTCCTATGTCCTCTTCGGAGGCGAGCGACAGGGAGATCACTCCATTCCCCAAATTCACCACCGACGAGCTCGCCCAGCTCCAAGAGGACGGGAGCTCTTCCCGGGCAGCTCCTTCGGCTTGTGCCTCCGACGAAGACGACGACCACCACAAGGACCTGGAGGCCACGGAGAGCGACTCCGATGCTGAGGCCGATGATAGTGAGGACGGCGACGACTAAGTGGATAGGGTTTGTAGTTCCCTTCTTCTTTTCCTTTTTGGTGTCTTGATGCCAAAGGGGGAGAGTTTGATGGGAGTTAGACGGGGGGAGAGTTAGAAAGGAGGGTAATTAGGTGTAGCCCTTATTTTGGATCCTTGGACATGTTGCACATCTTATTATAATATTTATGTCATGTCGATTGTTTAAATTTGTGCAAGACTATGTTTTGAATGTTCAATATCGATATGATGCTTTGAATATCTATCCTTTAATCATATTCATATTTATTATGTCTTGTCACAAATTGTTGAGCACAACACGTAGGCACCCCACCATAACGTGTGTATGTATGAAGGACTTCCTCAATCTCTCTTTTATGATGCATTCATTTAGGGGGAGTCACTCATACACCCGCACGTTATTAAAACCACAAATTTATACTCTTATATGTGAAGATTTAATGTGTTTTCATCAATCACCAAAAAGGGGGGGGGGTTGAAAGTGCATCTAGGATCCCCGTGGGTTTTGGATTATTGATTACGACAATTAAATGACTAATGAGCTCAGTGATCTTAAGCACGGGTGTGGACTCAAGTGGAAACACAATCCCTCAAAAAGGAAAAGGATGAAAACGGCGATGTCAACTCGAAAAGGAGAAACTAGGGTTTCTAGTGTGTTGAGTTTGAACTAGCCAAATATGTGTGAGGATGTGTGTCTAAAGTGCATTGAGATCAAGTTGGGAGCTCAAAGCGGTTTAGAGATCAAACCTATTGAGAGAAGAGAGTTCGAAGCTGTCTGGCAGTAGTGGCTGGACTAGTCCGTGCAGGTGGCCGGACTAGTCCACTCTTGGCCGGCCAAGTCCGTTTTCAGCCAGACCAGAAGGGTCTGACTGAGTTCGGACTAGTCTGTAGTGGGACAGACTAGTCCGGGTAGTCATGAAGTGGGTTTTGGGGACTAAGTACCAAAACCACGGACTTGTTTGTTTTGGTCCGGACCAAGAGGTCCTGACTAAGATCGGACTAGTCCGCCCTGGGGTCGGACTAGTCCGGGTTTGAGAGAAGTCGGTGCTTCAGAGACTAAGTCTGGGAAGGCCGGACTAGTTCGCTCTGGGGGGCCGGACTAGTCCGTGGTCCTCAGACTAGTCCGTTTTCACACGGAACAAAAGGTTATGTGTGATATCGGACTAGTCCGGTGAGGGTCAGACTAGTCCGTTGTTGAAGTGACCGTTTGAATTTAAAGTTTGGTGGGTAGTGTGACGATTGCCGCGCAGTGAGACAGTTGTCAGGGACGTCAGTGGTCCCCTAGTCCAGACTAGTCCGGGTTGTAGGCCGGACTAGTCCGCCCATCTGCTGAAGTCAGCGGTATGGGCTAGGAACCTCTATAAATAGAGGACCCCTAGTTTCATTTGAACCAACCTTTGAGCAAGTTGAAACCCTAGCGCCGCCACAGCAACCTTGAGCCTCCAAAAAGCCTCCTTCTTGGCTACATTCCCTCTAAAACCAATTATTGTGTGGATTAGGGTTTGGTGAGGTGAAGAAGAGGAAGAAGACCGCTCTTTGGCTCTCGGTTTGATCTCTTGCACTTCGTGAATCTTTGTGATCTGTGGCTTGAGTTGATATTTGTGATTTGTGATTGGATTTGTGGTGGGAGCCTCAGATTGTGAGAAGCCCCAATGAATCTTGTATTCACCCTTTGTGATAGTGGAAGAACCAAGTTAGGCCTGTGTGGTAAACTTGGTGAGGAAAGGGTTGTTGAACTCGGTCCTTCGTGGACTCCTCAACGGGGACGTAGGTTCCTTCGTGGGATCGAACCTCGGGAAAAAATCCTTGTGTCCCTTGTGTACTTCGCTTTCACTTATTGTTCACTGCTTCTAGGGTTAGTCTTATCGTTTTGTTCATCACTTTTGTTTCATCGTGATCCTTAGCTTCATACTTGCCATATAACTTGTTAAGGCTCACTATGTCATTCTAACACACTTTGCATCACAAGAATCGAACTAAAACTTGTTAGAAACCCTTTTTAGGCTTTTCCCTGTAGGTGGACCGGACTAGTCCGCCCCTGGACCGGACTAGTCCACCCCGTGAGTATTAATCTTGTTTTATTAAGTCATTTCAGGTCAATTAGCCTATTCACCCCCCTCTAGGCAACTTTCAATAGCAAGTCTTCAAGGCGCCGTCAGAGTCAGTGTACGCAAGAAGCCTTAGAACTTGTACAGGATAAGATCACCCCAGGGCTACCTATCGAGCCCTGAGCCCCACTTGTAAGCTGTACGGCCTTGAACTATAAAAGGATTGGGAAGCCATCGACTTATATATATATTCTCTGGCCTGCTCAGACTAGGGATCACCAATCTAAGCATTCACACACTATACACCTGCAATACAACCTCATTGTGGAGTAGGGTATTACGCTCTTGCGGCCTGAACCACATAAAACCACTATCTCACCAATATCATACGCGCAATCCCTCGATAGAGGACTAAGCCCTGCCGATCAAGAACCTTCACGGGCTGCGCTCATAGCGAGTGCGGGGTAAGTGTCGTAAGAACACTTCGACAATAGTGTTGAGCATATTTAGCCACCTTTGTTGATGTTTCCATGTCATGTATTTCTCACACTTTCTGAGTACTATGTACTCATGCGCTTGCTATTGTTTCTATTATTAATGCTGCTCAGTAGAAAGAAAATCAGACAAAGATAAGTGTTAATTGAAGATGGTGCATAGAAAGTCGCATTGCTGCTAGTCGATTTGCCTGTTGACTGCCTTAAAGTTATCCTTTTTCCGCTGTTATTCAGAAGTCTTTTAAAGATATAAATGTATAATGTTGTTTGTATTCGATACAAAATTATTTTACTATTTGTCTTACATGTATGATTAAACTGATGACATACATGTAGTTTGCAGCTGTATTTTTTTCTAATGAAACCCGGGTGTGACACTTATTGTCTAACAAATAAACTGTACATATCAGCTTTGTTGGTTCACATATGAATGGTATGTATCAGTTCATTATCCTTTTGGACACTTCACTAAAAGAACAGTAGCACGGGGCAGATGTTCAGTATTTAGTCTTAATTTTCACATTTGTTGCAAAAACCGTGTATGTACATCATGCCCATTTGCAGGGTAGACAAGGGAATAAAGGTAAATTAGCTTTTGTTTCCATAGTCTCTATTCTAACAATTTTTTGTGCATAGTAACAAAAGAAAAATCAACTCGACACAACAATGCATGTGATAATATATAGTGGTACAGCCAAATACACTGATGGAGCTAGAGTCATATCTTATGTAAAAGCCCGCTTTTCGGAGGAACAAAAACGCAAAAAAATGCGAACTTAAAATTTTTGAAAGTGGACTTGGAAATCCAAACTCACATGAATCATATAAGTTAACCCATGTCCACTAGAAATAGGAACTTGTTAAAATTTTACATATAGCACGTGTTTGCTATTGTATTTCGGAACTTAAGGTGCAAAATCCTTAATTTCCAAGTATTCACATTTTCAATGAAGAATTAAAGAAGAAAAGAAACAAAATAGAGAGGAAGAAAAAGGAATAATTCCAACCCTAAAATGAGACATTCACAAAAATTCAAATCTACGGCTATAAATTTTTCCATGGCCTTCTAATATTCCAAATAGACTCTCGGAAAAGTTTCAAAAATTTTTGAAGCACGTTTCCCATTTATTGGACACGTACTGAGAGTTTAATCAATGTCGACTTCAAATTTAAACTTTGTGCTCAACCTTGTCCAAATCAACTCCAAATTTTTCCTGAGGTCCCTTATGGTTCAAAAAGGGTAACTTCAAAGTTTCAGGATTTTTGAACCTAATATACTATTTATTTCCTTGAGTCAAGTATCACCACTTGAATTCAAATTCAAATCTGAGTTCAAATTCAACTTGCTCAGTTTTGAAATCTGATTACACCATAAAATTCTCCACATTTTATTTAGTCACTGGGCCAAATTTGATTATTTTTGAAGCATGCTTGCTAGCCCTATTGGAATTTTGGAAAGAAGAAGAAGGAAGTGGGTCCCACAGGTGGTCCCCACCAGTCAGGTCAGCACCTTCTCCCCTGCCTCCACGCAGACGGAATGCATGCGCCACCACGACAAAAACGTCGGTACTTATCCTAGCGCGCCCGACTCCCTCCCTGGCCATGCCGCTCTTCCTCCCGACACTCCTCTGCCCCGCTTCCTCTCCCAGGCCGCGCCGCCGCTCGCCCCCGGTGCTACTCCCATCGGCTTGCCCGCTCGCGCCTCCGACCGCTGGCGCCAGGCCGCGCCTCTTCCACCAGCCCGCCCTCAAGCTCGCCCTCTGGTCCCAGCAGCGCCGCGCCCCTCCGACCGATCACGCCGGCGCTCCATCTCCTGGACGCCGTTGCGTCGCTCCAGCGCCCGCGCCCAGTGCCCTGCTCCACGGCCCGTCTGTCCGCGCGCGCGCCGCTGGCCAACCTGCCGCTCACCGGGCAGCGCCAAGCCGCCCCATCGCCGCACTGCCTCTGTACGCGCCTACCGCGCCGGCAGTTGTGCCCCCACCTCCCGGCCGCCTGCAGCCCCATCGCCGCACCTCCCTGGTGCCCGGCCGCCCACGACGCCGCTGACGGCACGCTCACCGCCGCCCAGCGCCGTCCACGCGCCGTCACGCCATGCGACGCCTTAGCATTGCCGCCTCCAGCGCCCTGCGCCTGCTCGCTTGGCCGCTGCAGCACCTTTCCATGCCACCGTGGTGCTTGCTGGACATGCTCGCCCGCGCCATGGCCGAACGCCGTCGTCCTGCTGCTTGTCGGCGCCGTCCGCGACGACCATGACGATAGCCGTTGGAACCTCGCCACGCCAAGCCACCGCGACCGCATTCCTCTTGTCAACGCCGTCCGCCGACTCTCTCTACCGCTTACCATGACGCCATGTCCGCGTTCCGTGCCGTGACTATGTCCTAGAAGCAAGGCGAGTAATGGGTGTGATGGAGGATATGCAGGAACACGTCGTTGACACACCGGCATAGACAACCTGTCCAAGGTTGGCTCTGATTTTGCAAGATTTATTGGATCAGTGACTGCAGCCAAGGTGTTCGATGAAATGGTTACAAGGCAAAACTAAGTGTGTTGTCGTTCAATGCTGGTCTATGGATGCAGGTCTATTCTGGGGTGACAATCGACAAGGACATGTGCCAAGGTACTCTTGGGATGTTGATGAAGTAACCGAATCAAGTACACACCCAAGATGTTCGACGAAATGCCTACAAGGTGAGCCTTACCCTGAAATACCTTGCTTGACGTCACCGACGTCCGTTCGTCGTGATCGCTAAGGTTACTCATGTGTCGTCAATTCGTATGTCCAGTTTCCGCATTGATATCATTCCTATAGGAGTCCCCAAGTTGACCTTCTTTTTGCTTTGGATCGCGTTAACTTGTCCGTGTGTGCTCGTGATTCTCCACCATGAGCCGCGTCGACGTCGTTGACCATATGACATCGCCGTGACGCTCCGAGCCATTATCGTGTCCATGCATCAAGATGAAGGATGCTTGTGATGTGTGTGGTGCTGAAACACCAGCACGACTCGTCGTACAATGGTCGTTTAGCCAAATTAGGGTTTAGTCGAGGTGAGACTCGTCAAGTCCTAGGTGTAGCTAGGGTGCTCGATGGAATGCCTTCTAGGTCAAACCAGGTGTGTCGGTGCTCACCGATGACCTGGAGTAGAGGATGCAAGAATGTTGCGACCCACAAGGAGAACTAGACCAAGGGGAACCCTGGATAAGAGTTCCTTGGTTGTGTTGAGGAAGTTCCGTAGCCGATCACAGGATTGGTTAACTAGGTGTACCGTTTCATCGACGGCAGGTTCGTCGAGTCGCTTATCAACAACCGAGTCGACATCACTAGCCTTAATACTTACAAGGTGGTGTTCGAGATTTCGCTCACCCCTTTGACGAGTCCAGGTTGTTGTGGACGTCGCTAAGACGATCTTCTCAAGATGGCAAAGCATGCCTTCACGGCAAGGTCTCGCATCATGTTTAAGTCCCGAGAGCATACCAAGCTCACCTGGACAAGCTTGCGGGAGACACTACATTAGTGTTGTCGTGTAAGCACTTGAACGATGCTCAAGAAGCTTGCCGTAGAAACTACTTTACCAAAAAGTCATTTCAATGTTGTCTTGGTACTCACATTAGATTAGCTGGGCTTGTTATGACTCTTTGAGTCCAAGCAATGTCGATCTCACATCACTCCCATGTATCGCTAGAGCTCCACCTTGATTCACCCTATTCTTGAACACCGCGGCAACACTTCTCAGCTATGACTAGCTTTACTCCTTTACGAGTTAGAACAACTTCATTGGTCGACTGTTAAGTCACGACCTTCGTCTTGTACACTCCACTCATACGCAAGCTTTCGATGCCACCTTGACACTTAGGTCATCCTTACACTACCAGTCCAACACTTCCACACCATTCAGCTGTATCGTCCTTGAGTGCCATAACATCGAGTGTTGAGTGCCAAGTTGCAATGTGTGCTTACATTGCACCTTTCAATTCACATCTCGACACTACTATGACCACTGGACTGCATCCTTTGTTTATCCCCAAAATAGAGGCATATCTGTCCTTCCTAGTCAAACTCCTCATTCTTAGAGTTTACACAACCCCGTGGAGTCTATTATTAAGTTACTTAATTACTTTTATGCATATCATGTCGATAGGAACGCGCTGATAGGTGATTGACAAGAAACTTCGCTTGGAGGAGAAGGCCAAGGTGTTTCCACTGAAGTTCCACGGCAGGTTCTCCGAAGGAAGACCAAGCCCTAACAATTGACATTTATTCAAGTCGTAAACTAAGGCAAGCCCCGGTTTGCATTTAAAAGCTTTACAGAGTTTTTACAGTCTTTATCACCTTACGTCATAAGTTTGATGTGTGCATTACGTATAGGGTAATTGATACTCCACTTGCATGACCAAAAATCCCAGGGATTGGTTGGAACGAGATACAGTTTGACTTGTAGTAACTGCTTTGCTAATGCATAGGAAATCCGGTAGAAGTCGAGTAGTTGGAATCTACTCGCAAGAGATGTAGGACATATCTCACAGGATTGGTTAGACAGAAAATGGCATAATATAATGGAGACCGGGCAGGGAAGGGATAGGAAGCGGAGAGAATGGAGTCTCGGTCGCATAGCCCTGCCTGTGTCGATTAAGGCCCGTCTGTATGCGGCCCCTTCGGACAAGCTTGAATTGTACCGGCAACATAATGGGCATATGGAATCCAATAAACTGACGTAGCTTGGTCACTTCGGTGTCGAGGCATACCGTTCCGTTTTATAGGTGTGGGTTGAGGGCATCAAGGTGTAAATCCGCTGGTGGGCACGTCAGAGTACGCCCCACGCAGGGACCTCCTGCTCGTGAAGGATCGACCGGTTCGACATTTGAGTGTCTCGTGAAAGGTTGCCATATACGCCTAGTACTGAAGTGTTATGTAGGTACGGGTGTGCTCGCTGACACTTCCGAACGACGTATGTGTCGTGTTGTCCGGGTGTGTCCTGATTGCAATCGCTGTCCCTCGCAATAATAGAGTACCACTTGTTCACTACGTCGTGACATAGTAAATACTAAAGAAGCCAGAAAAATCATATTGTATTGAATTATAATTGCTTTGCAACCTTGTATGATTTAGAGATAGTACAATTAAAAGTTTACAGTTTCCCCATACTTTAGCTGTAATAGCATTATGTGCTCTGAGCATGTCATATCATCGGTAAAGCATTTCTTGTTTGATTGTGGAGCCCATGATGTGCCATGCTCGGAGAATGTCATTTGCTACATAAAACCTGATTATAAGGATCCACTTGTAGGTGAGTCATTTATGCTTCACCTTACCTATGTTTAGTGTCCCCTTGCATATGTCTAGTGAGACGGTTAAGTCTTGCTGAGCCTTATGCTCACGTTTGCGCTTTAACGATTTTTGCAGGTATTAGTTTTATTTCTGTTGTTCAGGTTATGCATGAGACTCGAGGTGTCGAGATAAAATCTCATGTGAACCGCGCCGCTGCTGGATGTTCTTCGTGTTGCTAGTGAGAATCATCCTAGGGCATGGACGCCTTCTCTCCTGCTTAGTTAGGTGAGATTATGAGTATGTATTTTCCGCTGCGTGTGTACTTCTTTTGTACACTCTTTTGTAAACTCTTCTTATGATAAAATGATAACTTTATATGTTTTGGTATCCTTTTTGTGTGTGCTGTTAGGTGCCTCATCGCACGGCACCACCCATTGAGATCCTCGGATGTGTGGACCCCAGTCCCCACAGACATGGTATCAGAGCTTCATTGGGAATAGCACGCTCGAAAAGAGCCTATTTTCGAAAACTCCGAAGTAGTCGAGTGAGGATTAGCTATATGCCCATTAAGGACTATTACTAGTATAAGTTATAAAGGTGGTGAACTAACTTGTTATATTATTCTGTAATGACGCTCTGTCTTCAAGGTAAGAGGTATGGTACACCACCGAGAGCGGATCAATCTCGGTAAGCTCAGCATACGAGGAGTGGTATGTGAAATTTCCGTGGCTTGGCACGGAAAGTCAAATGATTCTCTGAAACTTTCCATGTTTCTGGGAACATATGACACGCAGTACCCCAGCGTGATACAAAATTAGTGGGAGCCCCCGTCGGGTGGTGTATAACCCGATAGTATGCATCTCTAGAACTATTCATGTTCTATGGGATCATACGAAACACGTATGCCCGAGCGTGTATAAGCCAGTTCGTACGGGAGTCTTTGCTGTACAGACGTATTTACAGCCATGTACCTCGAGACATGACCTCGCTCGAGGGCGACTCACACCCGAGTCGTATGCATTTACTTTTGATTATATCTTATTGTGATTGCCTGTCGTGTTTCCCCGTGCCGCCCTTGAGGTGTGAAGTTGTGAAAGGGGATTGTTTGTCTTCTGCAGGTACACTAACTCCGGTAGCGACCCGTGTAGAATACGTTTGCGAGTGATCGATATTAGGACCACCTATAGACGTATCCGGATATACCGGGTTAGACTTTTCTTTGGTAAGGAACGTAGTACCGTCAGTATCACATATGATACTTGACCATCCCCAACGACAGAATGGCTTCATTATCATCTTGTAAGATCCAACTACCAGTTGCTGGTAAGTTTTGGGTCAAAGTTTCGACATGGTTAGTGCAATGCGAAGAAGGATGAAGATTAAGACTTTTGTGTACTCTTGACGAAATCTAGCTCGACTTTGTCAAGAGATGCTTCTGGTTAAACTTCATAGCACATAATAGTATGCTATATGGAGTATGAAAATCTTCAAGTCCTCGACGACTTCTCTTTGGACGAGTTGGACAGAACAACACTTAAAACTCGTCCAAATCATTAGAAACTAGCATTTCTTCACCTCCTGGATCTAATGAACTAGCCTCGGTATTTTGACCATAACTCTTTGTAGAATTCACAAATGAAGGTCTAAACTATTTTTTTGGAAAGTGTAGAGTCCTCTACAACCTTTCCATTGAACTTCCGGTCAGCATTTTCATGGAACTCGGCGAAAGACTCGAAGCTCCAAATTTTATCGAATCTGAACACCTAGCGGACAGTTCTGCATACTATTACGGTTTCGACCATACCTCTTCGCGGAATCGTCGGATGGCTTCGTGCAAAACATTTCCGGGAACCTTGCGACTGGCGCAACAAGTTTGTATTGGGACTTGCTGTCAAATTGTGAGGTTATCCATCTGAAAATCAGTGGACAAATCAGCTATAAACAACCATGATCTATCAAACTAAATTTTAAAACCTGAACCGATTGTTCCACTTCAAAAATCCGTATCTCTTCAACTTGGAGGGATTTTAGGGCAAGTGAATACTTTTTGGAAAGATTTTGAAGTCTTCTATAAGTTTTCTATTTTCCTCCAAGCCAAAAGACACTTTTATGGTGATGAAAATGCACCGTTAACACAGCAGCTGCTGTTCTGAAACTACACGGACCAGCATCTGAATTTTTGTCATATTTCCTTGAAGAAAGCTCTTATATTCCACTATGATACATTTATGGAAAGGGGAAGAGCTATTATACAACTTTGTTATTCAGTGATACCTCAAATTCAGTTTATAACTAATTAGAAAACAGAGTTGAAGATAGTACATGTATATAGGTGCTATCTGAAACAGTCAGAAAAATTCTGAAATTTGAACGGACATAACTCTTAAACTAGAAATGCAAACTATGCATGTTTATACATGCCTGGAAAGCTTAAAGAGTCCTCTACCAACTTCCTATTCAACACAAAGGCTAAAACTCGCAATGACCAAGTCTAAATTGAAGTATCGTTTAAGGTGTCGAAACAGTTCAGAATATGGACCGTACCTATTCAGTTACTGTTTTGATTATAATTCCTAGTAGACTTATCGAATGGCTTCGTATTTTACATTTCTGGGATCCTGAGAATGTATGAAACAAGTTTGCTGTGTATTACTTTTGCAAATATTGATGTTTGTATATCTGAAAATTGTGGCCAAAATCAGCCTTAAACAAAGGAGATGATGTCCAAATTTTCAGAAAAACTGTCAAGTTGCAAATGCCATATCTTCTCAACCAGAAGTGTTACGAGGGCAAGTAAATACTCTTTAGAAATATTTGGAAGTCCTCTGCAAGTTTTCTGTTCAGATCAAGACCAAAATCCTTCTCTAAGTGGGTGAAATTTGGATAATCGCAGAGACTGTCCAGGCACACCTGAACTGGACAGCAATCTGTACACCTCTGAATTTAATCCATAACTCGCAGACCCTTGATCCAATGGTGTCGCGCGAGTAACCGTTGGAAAATTTAGAGAGTCAGCTACAATTTTTGCAATTGTCTCCAGACCTGAATCGGTCATCTACCTATTCCAAATCGAGTTTGAATACAGAGTGGTCAATCTGAACTGAATTCAATCCTGAATGCTGAAATTTTTCCCAATTTCAAAAATTCATATCTTTTGAACCAGAACTGATATGAAGACAAGTAAGTACATTCTGGAAAGCTTATTACATTGGCCACAACTTTATAAATAAGAATATTTCCAGATTTTGATCAGAACAGCCTGAAAACTTTAGATCAAAACTGCTACTGTTTAAGCAGATTCTGCTGAAAGTGCAGGGAAATCTGCTAACTTTAAAATTGCATAACTTGCAAACCAGAGAAGATCTAGAGTCAAACCAATACTTTTTGGAAAGGCCTTGAAGTTTACTTTAACTTTGTTGTTCACCTAAAAATATGATTTTGCCATTTACTTGTCCAAAATCGAAGTTGCGTCCAAGCTGTTCATCCTCCACCAGGATTTAATCGGGTGATGACCCTTTAGGGTGTTTATGGATTTGGTTCTCGAGTTCAACTCGAGGAGTTTCATAACATCCCAGGTGTTGCGACCCAACAATATTTGCCATTAGAATTGAGTATTACACTAAGGCAAATCCCTTTTGCTCGGATGCACATGCTAGTGTTTTGACTATGCAACCTTGCACCTCACACTTTATTTGTGCATTGAGCATGTATGACACTTCCCTTAATTGGACGACCCTCCCCATAAATATTGCTTGGAGTAAGTTTCTTGCTCACCTAGCTTGAATCTTAAGGGGGAAGGAGTTCATCTAGTAATCGAAGTGTTACGTTCACCTAGGTGTTATACCAAGGTACATCGACACCGAACCAACGTGCTGGAAGCAATGCTCAAGTAAGTAGGACCGAGTATAGCATTGACTCATCAAGTCAATGAGAAGCTTAAGTAACAGACTACCTCGAACCCCGTTTCTTGTGAAACTCGATCATCGAGTTAAAGAAGTCAGTTGATTCTTCACGCTAAACCACTCCTTTGCTTCAGTCTCTGAGACGAGAAGCCATAAGTGAGTAGTATGAGCTGGAAATTCTTTAGCAAGAACGTGGATCACTAACCAAGGTTGTGCCTAGCACAGTACCTTGTCAAACACTTCGTGTAACCTACGGAAGTGATGAGAACCTTACTCTTCAAAGGTTACTCTCTTTGCAACTTCTGAAGGCAACCCTACCACACCTTTTAAAGGTTAGACATACTACCTTAGGAATCCTACGTGATGAAAACCTGACCCTTTGTTAAGAAATCACATCTACCTGTAAGCTGTGATTAGCAAGCTTCAGGGAACGTCACATCAACAAGAAGTTCAATCGTTTTGTTTCAGTTTGTACACTCCGTTGCCTTGAGATGAACCTCACCATTCCTTGCTAATACTTTTACCTTGAAACCATCGAACTTGGTCGAGATATGAAAGTAGCAAGTCTTGTCTAGCGCCTTTCATGACCAAGTTTATTCAATCCTCCTGTTTTTGGGATACTTCTGACTGTGTTTGGATTGTCTTACCTATTTTTGCTCAAAGCATATAATGAATGCATCATACCGTCTACATTTCTAGCTGGCCAGCATTGCATCATTAATGCATAACATTATTCCACTTGTGATGCATCATGAAACGTAATTACTAATGAGTTTTGAGCAAGAATATATGACCCCATTCAAATACCTAGGTTGTGTCTCACAATTTTGAGTTGTGATCAACTTTATCATTCGCAATGCCCTCGACTTGTTTCGTTATCTTGAGTGGCACAAGGGAAACCACTTAACACCTTGTGACCAAAACACTGTTGAGCCTTTGTCCTTGACCCGTTGAAACTCAAATCAACTTGAGTCCTGGAAACTGATTGTTTCTAGTTGCGAGGAGCTTCCTATGAACTTCTCAACCTTGCTAAAACCCTACATCTTTCTTTTCGCGAGGTTATCAGTTAATTATCAAGTCTTGGAACTCCTTGACTCGTAATGGATGGTGACATTGCTTTGGCCACAATACCAGGGCAGAAAAGTCTTCGTAAGAGAAACACCCAAAGTTAAGGACACCTAACTATCTTAGAGTTCTAAAGTCCTCCAATGCAGAAGCTTACTTCCTTTTGATGAAAAGAAGAAGACCCCAATATATCAACATAGCTTTCTAAGCTACAAACTTTACGGTGTGATCCCAGTCACGCCGAGCATCCAAACCATAGATGTAATAAGAAGACGAAGAGTCTCTTTCTCCAATCACATGACAGGAGATGTTTGTCTCATCAACAACTCGGCCTAACTTTCTCTCTTCCTTAGAATCTCGCGACGAGATTCCTTTAAGGGGGAAGGATTGTAAAAGTCCACTTTTCGGAGGAACAAAAACGCAAAAAAATGCGAACTTAAAATTTTTTAAAGTGGACTTGGAAATCCAAACTCACATGAATCATATGAGTTAACCCATGTCCACTAGAAATAGGAACTCGTTAAAATTTTACATATAGCACGTGTTTGCTATTGTATTTCGGAACTTAAGGTGTAAAATCCTTAATTTCCAAGTATTCACAATTTCAATGAAGAATTAAAGAAGAAAAGAAATCAAAATAGAGAGGAAGAAAAAGGAATAATTCCAACCCTAAAACGAGACATTCACAAAAATTCAAATCTACGGCTATGACCTTCTAATATTCCAAATAGACTCTCGGAAAAGTTTCAAAAATTTTTGAAGCACGTTTCCCATTTATTGGACACGTACTGAGAGTTTAATCAATGTTGACTTCAAATTTAAACTTTGTGCTCAACCTTGTCCAAATCAACTCCAAATTTTTCCTGAGGTCCCTTATGGATCAAAAAGGGTAACTTCAAAGTTTCAGAATTTTTGAACCTAATCTACTATTTATTTCCTTGAGTCAAGTATCACCACTTGAATTCAAATTCATATCTGAGTTCAAATTCAACTTGCTCAGTTTTGAAATCTGATTGCACCATAAAATTTTCCACATTTTATTTAGTCACTGGGCCAAATTTGACTATTTTTGAAGCATGCTTGCTAGCCCTATTGGAATTTTGGAAAGAAGAAGAAGGAAGTGGGTCCCACAGGTGGTCCCCACCAGTCAGGTCGGCACCTTCTCCCCTGCCTCCACGCAGACGGACTGCATGCGCCACCACGACGAAAACGTCGGTACTTATCCTAGCGCGCCCGACTCCCTCCCTGGCCATGCCGCTCTTCCTCCTGACACTCCTCTGCCCCGCTTCCTCTTGGAACCTCGCCACGCCAAGCCGCGGCGACCGCATTCCTCTTGTCAACGCCGTCTGCCGACTCTCTCTGCTGCTCACCATGACGCCATGTCCGCGTTCCGTGTCGTGACTATGTCCTGGAAGCAAGGCGAGTAATGGGTGTGATGGAGGATATGCAGGAACACGTCGTTGACACACCGGCATAAACAACTGGTCCAAGGTTGGCTCTGATTTTTCAAGATTCATTGGATCAGTGACTGCAGCCAAGGTGTTCGATGAAATGGTTACAAGGCAAAACTAAGTGTGTTGCCGTTCAATGCTGGTCTATGGATGCAGGTCTATTCTGGGGTGACAATCGACAAGGACATGTGCCAAGGTACTCTTGGGATGTTGATGAAGTAACCGAATCAAGTACACACCCAAGATGTTCGACGCAATGCCTACAAGGTGAGCCTTACCCTGAAATACCTTGCTTGATGTCACCGACGTCCGTTCGTCGTGATCGCTAAGGTTACTCATGTGTCGTCAAGTCGTACGTCCAGTTTCCGCATTGATATCATTCCTATAGGAGTCCCCAAGTTGACCTTCTTTGTCCTTTGGATCGTGTTAACTTGTCCGTGTGTGCTCGTGATGCTCCACCATGAGCCGCGTCGACGTCGTTGACCATATGACGTCGTCGTGATGCTCCGAGCTGTTATCGTGTCCTGGCATCGAGATGAAGGATGCTTGTGATGTGTGTGGTGCTGAAACACCAGCACGACTCGTCGTACAATGGTCGTTTAGCCAAATTAGGGTTTAGTCGAGGTGAGACTCGTCAAGTCCTAGGTGTAGCTAGGGTGCTCGATGGAATGCCTTCTAGGTCAAACCAGGTGTGTCGGTGCTCACCGATGACCTAGAGTAGAGGATGCAAGAATGTTGAGACCAACAAGGAGAACTAGACCAAGGGGAACCCTGGATAAGAGTTCCTTGGTTGTGTCGAGGAAGTTCCGTAGCCGATCACAGGATTGGTTAACTAGGTGTGCCGTTTCATCGACGGCAGGTTCGTCGAGTCGCTTATCAACAACCGAGTCGACATCACTAGCCTTAAGACTCACAAGGTGGTGTTCGAGATTCCGCTCACCCCTTTGATGAGTCTGGGTTGTTGTGGACGTTGCTAAGAAGATCTTCTCGAGATGGCAAAGCATGCCTTCACGGCAAGGTCTCGCATCATGTTTAAGTCCCGAGAGCTTACTGAGCTCACCTGGACAAGCTTGCGGGAGACACTACATTAGTGTCGTCGTGTAAGCACTTGAACGGTGCTCAAGAAGCTTGTCGTAGAAACTACTTTACCAAAAAGTCATTTCAATGTTGTCTTGGTACTCACATCAGATTAACTGGGCTTGTTATGACTCTTTTAGTCCAAGCAATGTCGATCTCACATCACTCCCAAGTATCGCTAGAGTTCCACCTTGATTCACCCTATTCTTGAACACCGCGGCAACACTTCTCAGCTATGACTAGCTTTACTCCTTTACGAGTTAGAACAACTTCATTGGTCGACTGTTAAGTCACGATCTTCGTCTTGTACACTCCACTCATACGCAAGCTTTCGATGCCACCTTGACACTTAGGTCATCCTTACACTACCAGTCCAACACTTCCACACCATTCAGCTGTATCGTCCTTGAGTGGCATAACGTCGAGTGTTGAGTGCCAAGTTGCAATGTGTGCTTACATTGCACCTTTCAATTCACATATCGACACTATTATGACCACTGGACTCCATCCTTTGTTTATCCCCAAAACAGAGGCATATCTGTCCTTCCTAGTCAAACTCCTCATTCTTAGAGTTTACACAACCCCGTGGAGTCTATTATTAAATTACTTAATTACTTTTATGCAAATCATGTCGATAGGAACGCGCTGATAGGTGATCGACAAGAAACTTCGCTTGGAGGAGAAGGCCAAGGTGTTTCCACTGAAGTTCCACGGCAGGTTCTCCGAAGGAAGACCAAGCCCTAACAATTGACATTTATTCAAGTCGCAAACTAAGGCAAGCCCCGGTTTGCATTTAAAAGCTTTACAGAGTTTTTACAGTCTTTATCACCTTACGTCATAAGTTTGATGTGTGCATTATGTATAGGGTAATTGATACTCCACTTGCATGACCAAAAATCCCAGGGATTGGTTGGAACGAGATATAGTTTGACTTGTAGTAACTGCTTTGCTAATGCATAGGAAATCCGGTAGAAGTCAAGTAGTTGGAATCTACTCGCGAGAGATGTAGGACATATCTCACAGGATTGGTTAGACAGAAAATGGCATAATATAATGGAGACCGGGCAGGGAAGGGATAGGAAGCGGAGAGAATGGAGTCTCGGTCGCATAGCCTTGCCTGTGTCGATTAAGGCCCGTCTGTATGCGGCCCCTTCGGACAAGCTTGAATTGTACCGGCAACATAATGGACATATGGAATCCAATAAACTGACGTAGTTTGGTCACTTTGGTGTCGAGGCATACCGTTCCGTTTTATAGGTGTGGGTTGAGGGCAGCAAGGTGTAAATCTGCTAGTGGGCACGTCAGAGTACGCCCCACGCAGGGACCTCCTGCTCGTGACGGATCTACCGGTTCGACATTTGAGTGTCTCATGAAAGGTTGCCATATACGCCTAGTACTGAAGTGTTATGTAGGTACGGGTGTGCTCGCTGACACTTCCGAACGGCGTATATGTCGTGTTGTCCGCGTGTGTCCTGATTGCAATCATTGTCCCTCGCAGTAATAGAGTACCACTTGTTCACTGCGCCGTGACGTAGTAAATACTAAAGAAGCCAGAAAAATCATATTGTATTGAATTATAATTGCTTTGCAACCTTGTATGATTTAGAGATAGTACAATTAAAAGTTTACAGTTTCCCCATACTTTAGCTGTAATAGCATTATGTGCTTTGAGCATGTCATATCATCGGTAAAGCGTTTCTTGTTTGATTGTGGAGCCCATGATGTGCTGTGCTCGGAGAATGTCATTTGCTACATAAAACCTGATTATAAGGATCCACTTGTAGGCGAGTCATGTATGCTTCACCTTACCTATGTTTAGTGTCCCCTTGCATATGTCTAGTGAGACGGTTAAGTCTTGCTGAGCCTTATGCTCACGTTTGCGCTTTAACGATTTTTGCAGGTATTAGTTTTATTTCTGTTGTTCAGGTTATGCATGAGACTCGAGGTGTCGAGATAAAATCTCATGTAAACCACGCCGCTGCGGAATGTTCTTCGTGTTGCTAGTGAGAATCGTCCTAGGGCATGGACGCCTTCTCTCCTCCTTAGTTAGGTGAGATTATGAGTATGTATTTTCCACTGCGTGTTTACTTCTTTTGTACACTCTTTTGTAAACTCTTCTTATGATAAAATGATAACTTTATATGTTTTGGTATCCTTTTTGTGTGTGCTGTTAGGTGCCGCATCGCACGGCACCACCCAATGTGATCCTCGGATGTGTGGACCCCGGTCCCCACATCTTAGATGTAGTATTCCTGATGTCAGATTTTCATATTGTAAAGAAGACATTGAGGGTGTTGAGATAATCATGTTTTCTAGAAGGTAATTAGGAGATGTCAAAATTCAGGCACGTATAAGTATTAGAGATAGAGTCATACTCAACTTAAGATTAGATTAAAAGAGTCCAATTCGTATTTAGGTAGGAGTCTTATCTGTAATATGCTATAAATACCTGGAATTACCAGAGTAATAAACAAGCAATTCATCCTGGAATCCCAACAAGTGGAATGGGAAGATCAAGGGACGCGCATGCCTCACGGATCCATGCGAGTTCGGGTCGGAGAAGGGTGGATTATGTCGGTTCGACGTGGTTGCCAGGTAGGGGCGACTCATTTGCCTGTCGCCCAGAGTGTGGAGAAGGTCCAGAACAGAGACACGCAAGGTGGCACGCTTATCCACATCTCATATAAGTGGACGAAGATCGCCACTAGCAAGATTGAATGAGGTCCAAGATGTTGCAGTTGGAGCCCGTTTGACTCCAGCAACATCAGCAAGAAGTTGGATACTGGGGGAACCAGCCCAACCATGGCATACACCGAAAAATAGACAATGTCGCTGGAGGACTCCTTCTTGAACGGGAGCTTGCCGCAGTGACTGTGGGCCTAGAGGGGGGTGAATAGGCCTTTTTGAATTTTGTCAGATCCTGCAACACTCAACAACAAGTTCATACCAGAGATATCGGACTAGTCTGGTAATGTGCGGACTAGTCTGATGTTCACGGACTGAGTTGATTAAGCTTGATCGATTAGATTGATTCTTTTATGTATGTAGTGGAAATATAGAATCAAATAAAGGTTCCAATGATATATATTAGATTATATCACAATTAAATCTTATGTTTGACAATTCAACGTAAGATGAGCAATGATTATTGAGACCCTAAATTATATTGATGAATAAGAATAATGAACATCAAAAGCAAAACACAAGGATTTATCCTGTGGTTTGGCTACCACAAAAGGCAACCTACGTCCACGTTGAGGAGTCCAAAATATGATCGGGTCTTCTCCAACCCTACCCTCGTCGGATCGCCACGAAGGCCAATCCTCTTCCACTAATCTTATGTTTGACAATTCATCGTAAGATGAGCAATGATTATTGAAACTCTAAATTATATTGATGAATAAGAATTATGAACATCAAAAGCAAAACACAAGGATTTATCCCGTGGTTCGGCTACCACAAAAGGCAACCTACGTCCACGTTGAGGAGTCCACAAAAGGATAGGGTCTTCTCCAACCCTACCCTCGTCAGATCGCCACGAAGGTCAATCCTCTTCCACTAATCACAAAGGGGTGAATAAATGAACTCAAGGGGCTTTCTCACACGTTGAGAGCTCCCTTGGATTACAACAGAAAATACCACCAAGAACACACTCAAAAATTACAAATGAATCGCAGCAGTGTGTTAGAGAATCAAACCAAGAGCTCAACATAGTGTTGCAAGTGTCTCTCCAATGATCTAGAGTGAATCCTCAAAGGATTGATCGTTGTTGCACTTAATTTCGTGGAGAGATGTAGTTTTTGAGGCTCTTGGGAGGTGTGGCGGCGCTAGGGTTCGAGAGAGTTCATAATTGGGTCGTGCACCTCTATTTATATGGGGTTTCTAAAAGTGACCGTTAGGGTTCAGAAAGATCGGACTAGTCCGTGGTGGTCACCGGACTAGTTCGGTGTGCTGTGTGTAGCAAACCCTAAGTACCCTGAAATATTGGACTAGTCCGGGTAGGAACGGACTTGTCCGATTTCTCTACTGGAAATCTTCGGACTAGTCCGATAGTCATCGGACTTGTCTGGACATGTGAGACCCTAAGTTTATAGGATGACAATTCCTCACTTGAGGGACTTGTCCGATTCAGATCAGAGGGTATTTCGGCCTAGTCCGTGCAAACATCGGACTTGTCCGATTCGGATCAGAAAGAATATCGAACTAGTCCGGTTGTGAGCGGACTTGTCCGATTTTGTGTGACTTGTGAAGTGTTTTGAGGACTAGTCCGAAAGGATATCGGACTAGTCCGATGGTTATCGAACTTGTTCGATCTCGTGCAGAAAGGATATCGGACTAGTCCGATTGTGATCGGACTAGTTCGGTCCTGTGTAACTTTATGCAATGTGTGTGTTTAATTGTGATTGAGCTATTGGGGAGTGTTTCCTTAACACACTCTATACACAATAATCTACTACTCTTCTTCCTTGAGCTCATTTCCACTTTGCTTCTCATTCTTCCTTCTTTTGGCACTTTGCTCATTTTCCTATTAAAATCCTGCACTCATCTCAACAAGGAGGTTAGGATCCCAATTGCTTGTCATAAATCATCCAAAACCCACAAGGGAGTCCTAGATGCACTTTCAATCTCCCCCTTTTTGGTGATTAATGACAACCAATTGAGATTTCACAAAATATGATAAAAATTGAGATTTTCACAAAGCATGCACATATGGGTCAAAAATACATCAAGCAGTGAGAGTATAATCCATATGTGCATTCTTTATGGTGGGATGCATAACTAAGTACACTGGAACATAAAGAATGACATAATTGACTTTAATCAACCAATAGCAAGAATATATGTCATTTTAGAGCAAAATCATAGTTTTCATAAATACTACTCAAAGGATCAAATCATTGCATCACAGAACCATAATTAACATAAGATCATTGTTAAAACATTACAAGCCACAAAAGAGTTAAGAAAACATAAAGAGAGCTCTCTCCTCGCACCTTACAGCTAAAGCTAAGACTCCCCCTCAATCTCTCCCCCTTTGGCATCAAGACACCAAAAAGAAGGAGAGGAGGGTCCTAAGGTCTTCACTCTTCACTATCGGTCCTCTCAACGTCGGTTTCGTCATCTTCATCTTCAGCTTGATGAGGAGGAGAAGGAGGAGGGGGGAGCCGCTCGAGCCCCCAACGCCAAAGTAGGCAAGCTCGGAGGGGGTCAAGGGCCCGAGCTCAGTGTAGTCTGGGTCGGAGTCCTCGGAAATCAATGGAGATCCAATGGGGTCGATCTCTAGCTTTTGGCAAATTTGCTTCACACTTGCCTTGATGTACTTCATGTCCTCCTTTCTTTTCATGTTGAGCTTGTGGGCCTTCACTTCGGCCTTCTTGCAGGAGGTGAAGATGGCAGCCAGGTATTTGAGGATTCCACTAGCTGATCCTCTTTGAGGGGCTGCTCTTGAAGTTGGAGCAGCTCTGACATCTTCTCTTGTTCTTGCTGGTGCCTCGGGACTGGAGGCCGGCGAGTGAGTAGCCTGCACACTCGGCTTTTGAGGCATTTGAGGCCTCAAGGGGAGATGCTCCACATCTTTCACAAACTCAATGCCAGTGACTTTTTCAATCACAAACATTAGATAAGGAGCATACCCGCAAGATCTTTTGGGAGTGCAGGATATGTTCATCATATCATTCCAAATGTATTCCGCCACATCAAATGGGCGGTCCTTGCTTATGACTCTCATCAGAGTCCGGAGGTATCCTTGCACACTCCCAGCATCTCCATCCTTGGGAGCAATTGTCTTCCTTAACACTCTGTTCAACACCACAAAGAATGGCTTCATGTTCTTGGTGGAAGGAGGGTTGAACTTTGAGTTTGTCTCATATATGAACTTCATCCTATCCTTGTCAATGACACCAATGTTGTGTATGACCAAGCAATCAGATCATGTGGTATCAAGATGAAGCAGGTTAGCGAAATCTTCTTGAGTAATGCTGTACTTGGATCCATGGGTCATCCAAGTGACACTCTCCTCATCTTCACTAGAGAAGTGACAGGTCGCAAAGAAATACGCAATCACTTCATCATTCCAGTTATTTCTGAAAGCAAACAGATCTCTTAGTCCATGCTTCTCAATGGCTCTCACTACATCAGTGAATGGTGAGCAGCCCTTCTTCCCAAAATGTGCCCAGTCAATCCACTGACTGCGCACAACTAGTGTCTTCATTGGGAGATACACCGATCTGTAGAAATCAGCATGAAAGTTGCACCAGAATCTTCCATCAGGCGCTTGCTTCAGTCGGCCATACCAATCGATGCTTCTGAACTTGACCGCCGAGTCACTGCCCTTCCCGTTGAACTTCTCTTCATTTGGGTCCCGGACCCCTTCCCTTGGAGCATGAGGTTTCAACAGGCCAACCGGACCCATAGCAATCCCCTTTCCCTTGCCCTTTGCTTGGCGAGGGCCACTCGATGACGCATCTGCCTTGGAGACTGGCCACTTAGCTAGCACCTTCCTTCGAGCCTTTGGAGGAGACTGGGCTGGCTCAGACGGTCTTTCTTGGCGCTTCTTGCCAAGACCCGTCGAGGTTCGAGGTGCCACCTCATGGTCCATCTCAGCCTCAAAATCGGAGACATCATTGTCGGAGCTCGACATGACCTGAGAATGAGTGGTATGAATGATAATGAATGACACAAGGCATAGGTGTGAAAGAGCAGCAAGGAATTGCATTAAGGAATTGAAGAATTAGGTTTTGAGTTCAGAAACATTGGACTTGTCCGGTGTACAGGCACGGACTAGTCCGGGGGGACCGGACTTGTCCATGCATGGACCGGACTAGTCCGGTATTCAAACTCAAAAGCCTAAGAAACTGGACAAATGTTGATTCTTAATGCACAATTAGCTTAGCAAGAACGTAATATAGCAAGGAGGCATGTATATAGTGAAAGATGCTAGGCTGTTCGATCAACAATGAAGAAAATTGAGATTTCTAGGGTTTGGGTGAAAATTACCAAAGAATTCGATTGAAACTTGGAGATGAGGGGTGTTGAAGGCAAGACAAGTCCGCTAGCTTCAATCCTCAAGTGGACAAGCTTGATTTCCGCACAAATGCGAAGCTTTTTGGTGGAGGGAGTAAGAAATCGCCTTGGGAGCTCGAGCGGAAGAGAGAGAATGCGTGAGCAAGAGTGGACGATGAAGGGATTAGGGTTTGGTGGCAGCTAGGGTTATGGACACGAAAAATTGGACAAGTCCGGAGGTGACCGGACTAGTCCGAACTCATCCAAAGAGCAATATCGGACTAGTCCGTGGTCTATTGGACTAGTCCAGCCTAACCGACACTCTACGGACTAGTCTGCATGTGCGGACTAGTCCGGGTAACCACGGACTAGTCCGTGGTCACCAGGGAAGAATTGCATAGCCCATTCATATATATTTGAAGGTTCATAATGAATGTGGCCTAGAGGGGGGGTGACTAGGCCTTTTGAATTTCCTGCACACTTAATAGAATCGTCAAAACTTGGTTGGCCGGACTAGTCCGGTCGTGTGGGCGGACTTGTCCAGTGTGCTAAAAATATGTGTGTTGATCAGGTGTTATTAGGAAAACTAAATTTCTTGAGCAGCAGAAATGAGAACAACTGATATTTTTATTTGAGATTAATATAAGAATGCAGGTAAAACATATAATTGCCTTAGGTTGATGTTTAGCACTCAAGTGATCTAATGAACAAAATTTAAAGGAAATAAGGCGCAAGACACACGAATTTTTCCTGAGGTTCGATCTCACCACGAGATCTACGTCCTCGTTGAGGAAGCTCACACAGACCCGGGTCTCCAACCCTTTCCCTCTTCAAGTCACCACGAAGGCCGACTTGATCCCACTATCACGGGTAATCATCAAGTTTGTGGGGCAACCTAACACGTTTAGGGCTCCCACGAAAATTACAATGAAAGAAGTGATCAAATACACTCAAAATTATTACAATGCGGAGTATGAGTGTAGAAAGATCAAACCCCAAGAGCTTGCAATGAAAGAACGACGATCTCCCAATCCCGAATCTAAGTGTTCAATTGATTTCACTCTTTTTGCACATTAGATGTGTGGGGAGATGTGTTTTGGGCTCTTGGGACGAAGTGGCGGCGCTAGGGTTTGTTCTTTGATCAGTATTCGACGTGTGTGTCCATAGGAAAGTCGTGGACTCTCTATTTATAGGGTTCCCAAAAAGGTAGCTGTTGAAAAACCCTAACACCGTACTAGTCCGGTGCAAGTCCGGACTTGTCCGGTCTCAGTGTATTTTGAAGTCCAGAAAGTCTGCCGGACTAGTCCGGTCCAAGCTCGGACTAGTCCGGTGCTGTGTGAAGGTGAACTCCAGAAAGTTCAACGGACTAGTCCGATCTCCACATATGGGAGACTCCAGAAAGGTCAACGGACTAGTCCGGTCTCCCAATAAGTGAGATTCCAGAAAGATAAATGGACTAGTCCGGTCCATGATCGAACTAGTCCGGTGCTTTGTGAAAGTTAGGTTAATTTTAATCCCTTACCCTCGCGCAAAGTTGTGAGCTCTTGGAGTGTGTCTTTCGTACACTCCCTATACATTCAAAATCTAATTTGGTCTTCCAAGCTTCATCAAAGTATCTCTCTTTGAACACCACTTCATTTTTCACCTTTTTGTGCGCACCGAGCTGTTTCACTTGTTTGTTCTGCAATCATCTCAGTAGTTTCATTAGGATCTCATATGTTTGTCATCAATTAGCCAAAACCCACAAGGGATATCCTAGATGCACTTACAATCTCCCCCTTTTTGGTGATTGATGACAACCATTTGAGATATCACAATTGTGAATAAAATCTTGATTTTCATAAGGTGTGCACATATGAGAATAATGATGAGTCCACAAAAAGCTTCTCACATATGCACACACTTTATGGTGGGGTGCCTAACAGGTGTGTGATCAACAAGGTGTGATGAAGTAAAGGTAATCAATAATGAGCATAGAGATAATCATTCAAGCAACAATAAGCATCACACATAAGAGAAGAAATAGTGCATTACAAGGTTTTAAAAATAAGTACACGTCCTTGATCATAAAAACATAAAGACACCGCCTACTAGTCTCAATCTCTCCCCCTTTGGCATCAAGGCACCAAAAAGGGAAAAATTGAGCACCAAAAAGGGAATCACTCATCGCCACTCTCTTCTTCAGTCTCGGTCCGATCTTCATCTTCACCACCATCATCATTCTCTGGAGCAGGCTCTTCCTTGGAGTCCTCGAAGGCGGGCGGGGATCCCACTGGCTCAATCTCCAGCTTCTCACAGATGGCTTTGATGTTGGCATTGACATATTGTTGATGCTTCTTCTGCCTGACTTCAATCTTGCAGCAGCAGGCAAAGATAGATGTGGGCATTTTGAGCACACCACCGGAGGGTTCATGGGCAGGTGCAGAGCTAGGAGGAGCAGCTGAAGATCTTGTGGCATTCACATCCCGAGTTAGTTTAGTCCTCCTCTCAGCTTCAGGGGAGGGAGGTGCATCAGGAGCCAAAGGTAGAGTGTACTCAGTGGGCTTTTGCGGTTTCAACCCTGTATGGTGAACATCCTTGACGAACTCAAGTCCAGTCACCTTCTCAATCATGTACATGATGTACGGGGCATACCCGCAAGATCTGTTTGGAGTGATTGAGATGTTCACAATGTCATTGTAGATGTATTCAAAGACATTGAACGGTCTCCTCCCACCAATGACCTTCATTAGGGTCCTCAAAGTTCCTTGAATAGTCCCCGCATCTCGATCTTTCAGGGCTATTGTCTTCCTCAAAATTCTGTTGAGGACCACATAGAAGGGCTTCAAATATTTGATATTGGGAGGGACATATGGCATCCTTGTGTCATAGAGAAATTTGAGCTCATCCTTCTCCAAGGGTTGCAGATTGTGGATGACAAGATCATGATCCAAAGTGTGTTCAAGGTGGAGGATTCTTGCAAATTCATCATAGGTGACACTGCACTTGGAACCATGAGTCATCCAAGTCAGACTGTCTCCATCACCACGAGCAAAGTAGAGGGTAGAGTAAAATTGGGTGATGACCTCATTGTTCCAGTTACACTCAAAGGCAAACAGATCCTTCAAGTTGTGCCTCTCCAGGGCCTCAACCACCTCACGAAAGGTAGGATATATCTTCGATTGTAAGTACCCAACATTCACCCATTGACTCTCTACAACGGGATTCTTCATCTTCATATACACATGCTCGTAGTAGTCGGCATGGAAGTTGCTCCAAAATCTTGGGTCTAAGCATTGCTGAGGTTGATCATACACATTAACCTCCCTGAAGCTATCGGCAAGCTCACCCCCTTTTCCGGTGAAATCTTTACTCGAGCGCTGCCTGTTGCGGTGACTTGGGTTCTTCATCTTCAGGGGTCCAATGGGACCACTAGCAAGCCCCTTTCCTTTGTTGAGAGTCCTCTTTTGCCCTGAGGAGCTCTCGCCAGCTTTTCCTTGGGCCTTCTTAACAACCACCCTCTTTTCTTGGGCATGTTGTCGTTGGAGGGTGGAGAGTGCACATTTACATCATGTCTTTTCTTCATGTACCTCTCCTTGGCTCTCTTCACTTTTTCACGTTCAACTTCTTCATCAACATGGAAGGAGCTGTCATCTGAGCTTGAAGACATCGTGCCTAATAAGGAGTTCATGATTTAGATGAGAATGAACTAAGAATGAAGGAGATGTGATGATTCAAATGTCAGAGACCAGACTTGTGTTGTTTCAGAGTGCGGACTTGTCCGGTGTACCGGACTAGTCCGTATCTGGGAGCCGGACTAGTCCGGCCTGGCACAAGAATCCTAACAAAAAACTATGAATCACAACTTCTATTTAAGGATGCAAAGGAGCATGAAGGTGAAAGGAATACATCTCTGAAGCTAATGTACTTCCTTGGAATCAAGAGAAATAAGCTAGAACTAGAAAAGTTGAGAGTTTGATTTTAGGGAGAAATTTACCGAGATTTGAAGATTCGCGTTGAAGGAGAACAAATCTGTCCGGATGAGTTTGGAGTGGAGTATCAACTCGTCGAGGGGAGGATTTCCCACGGAGAAAACTTGGATTTTGAGGGCTCAACTCGAAAATCACTTTTGGGGGCTAGGGTTTGAGAGGTGAGGGTTCAACTCAAAGTGGAGGGAGGTTTGAAATGGTTTTGGGCCGGCCATCTGCTTATATACGTGACCGACCGGACTAGTCCAGTCAAAGGATGGACTAGTCCGGTGCCCCTGGAAAACCTAGGAAAGAGAGACTGTCCGGACAAGTCCGGTGGCAAACCTGACTAGTCCGGTGTCCCTGGAAAAACTGAGTATTTAGAGATAACTAATAGTGATCCAAGGACAAGTTTTGCAAATAATCTTGGTAATTATGACCAGAAAGTAATCAACAATAAAAAATGGTCATAAATTCCAAGATTTCTTCATTAAAATTAGTTTTCTTAGGAGAAAAAGAGGTGAGGGGCAGTTTTAGCAATAAAATGTAACATTTGAAGTTTCAACCAGGTGTGCAACGTTTCAAGCCACATTTCGAGAGTCAAGAAATTAAGTTCATTCCAAAGTTCAAAAAACCTTTTCTCATCCAATGGTTTGGTAAAAATATCCGCAAGTCGTTTTTCAGTTCTAACATGTGAAATAGCAATGTCACCTTTTAATGAATGATCTCTAAGAAAATGATGACGGGTATCTATGTGCTTAGTTCTTGAGTGTTCTACCGGGTTGTGTGCAATTTTTATAGCACTTTCATTGTCACATAGAAGCGGGATATGGTTAAGATTGTAGCCGTAGTCTCTAAGGGTTTGTCGCATCCAAAGTAGTTGTGCGCAACAGCTACCGGCTGCAGTATATTGTGCTTCTGCTGTGGAAAGAGCAATGGAGTTTTGCTTTTTTGATGACCAAGAGATCAGGGACCTACCAAGAAACTGACAAGTCCCTGACATGCTCTTTCTATCGACTTTGCATCCTGCATAGTCGGCATCGGAATACCCTATCAAGTTAAATTTGGATCCTTTGGGATACCAAAGGCCCAAGTTGGGTGTGTGCACAAGGTACCTTAGGATTCTTTTTACCGCAACTAAGTGACACACTTTAGGTGCGGCTTGAAACCTTGCACACAAGCAAACACTAAGCATAATATCTGGCCTAGATGCACATAAATAAAGTAAGGAGCCAATCATGGACCGATGTACCTTTTGGTCCACATTTGGACCGTCTTCATTGAGGTCGAGGTGTCCATTAGTGTCCATGGGTGTCTTGATGGGCTTGGCTTTGTCCATATTGAGTTTCTTGAGAATGTCTTGTGTATATTTGGTTTGGCTTATAAATGTACCTTCTCTTAGTTGCTTCACTTGGAATCCCAAGAAGAACTTCAATTCGCCCATCATTGACATCTCGAACCTATCTGTCATAATTTTGCTAAATTCTTCACAGAAGGATTTGTTAGTGGATCCAAAGATAATGTCATCAACGTAAATTTGACATACAAATAAATGATCATCACAATGTTTAGTGAAAAGTGTATACTCAGCTTTACCAATTTTGAATCCATTCTGAATTAGAAAATCTCTAAGACACTCATACCGAGCTCGAGGAGCTTGTTTGAGGCCATAGAGAGCCTTACGCAGTTTGTAGACATGGTTGGGATACTTCTGGTCTTCGAATCCTGGTGGCTACTCCACATAAACTTCCTCCTTGATTGGGTCGTTTAAGAAAGCGCTTTTGACGTCCATTTGATACAGCTTAAAATTATGGTGAGTAGCATATGCCAATAAAATACGAATGGACTCAAGTCTAGCTACAGGAGCGAAAGTTTCATCGAAGTCCAAACCTTCGACCTGAGAATAACCTTTGGCCACCAATCTTTCCTTATTTCTTGTTACTACTCCATGTTCATCTTGCTTATTCCGAAAGACCCATTTGGTTCCAACTATGTTCGCCTTTGGTCTCTCCACCAGCTCCCATACTTCATTTCTCTTGAAGTTGTTCAGCTCCTCTTGCATTGCAATCACCTAGTCTAGATCCCTTAAGGCTTCTTCTACCCTGTATGGTTCCAGAAAAGACACAAAAGAATAGGATTCACAGAAATTTACAACTCGAGATCTAGTAGTTACTCCCTTAGCAATATCTCCAATGATATTGTTGGCAGGGTGGTCTCTTTGCACGCTCTGGTGTACTCTTGGGTGTAGAGCTTGTGTAGTTGCTTGTTCTTCATTATCTTCATGTGCATTGTCTCCCCCTAGATCATTGTTTCCATGATTGTCCTGATATTCTTGATCTTCCTCCTCTTGATCTTGTGCAAGAGCTCCCCCTTGATCATTGCATCCGTGTTGAGGTTCATCTTGTGCATTTGATTTGAATGTTTGCTCTTGTGGTAAGATATCACCAAGTCCCATTTTCTTCATTGCTTCATATGGAGCTTCCTCTTTATCTAGCACACACTTATCAACTTGCTCCACTTGTGAGCCGTTAGATTCATCAAACACTACGTCACGTGCTACTTCAGCAAGGCCGGACACCTTGTTGAAGACACGATAGGCGTAGGCATTCGATTCATAACCGAGCAAGAATCCTTCATCGGACTTCGAAGCGAACTTGGAGGCCCTCTGTTTGTTGTTCAGAATAAAACATTTGCAACCAAAAACTTTAAAATAAGAAACATTAGGCTTTTTATTGGTAAGGAGCTCATGTGGAGTTTTCTTCTGCAGTCGATGGAGATACAGTCGATTCGTGGCATGGCAAGCGGTGTTCACCGCTTCTGCCCAAAATCGATCTGATGTCTTGTATTCATCCAACATAGTTCTCGCCATTTTGATCAATGTTCTGTTCTTCCTTTCGGCCACTCCATTTTGTTGAGGGGAGTATGGTGCCGAGAATTCATGCTTTATGCCTTCTTCATCGAGAAACTCTTCAACTTGGAGGTTCTTGAATTCTGTCCCGTTGTCACTTCTGATGTTCTTTATGGTTGATGAGAATTCGTTCCGAGCTCTTTTCAAGAACTTCTTGAGGATTCCCTGAGTTTCTGAATTATCATACAAGAAAAATACCCAGGTAAATCTTGAAAAATCATCAACAATTACTAAACCGTATTTGTTACCGCCGATGCTGATGTACGAAACTGGACCAAAGAGATCCATGTGGAGGAGTTCCAGCGGTCTTGCGGTAGTCATCACATTCTTGGCGGGGTGTGGTGCTCCGACTTGTTTTCCTGCTTGACAAGCGCTGCACGGCCTGTCTTTTTCAAAAACCACATCCTTAAGACCACGGATGTGACCACCTTTTAGAAGTTTCTGCAGATTTCTCATCCCAACATGGGCTAGCCATCTATGCCACAGCCATCCCATGTTGGTCTTAGCAACCAAGCAAGTGTTGAGTTCGGCTTTATCTTTGTTCAAGTCAACTAGATAAAGCTTGCCCTTCAACATTCCCTTGAATGCAATCGAGCCATCGCTTCTTCTAAAAATAGTCACACCCTCATTAGTGAATAGACAATTGTAACCTTTGTCTCATAGTTGGGATATTGACAAAGGGTTATAATCTAGAGAATCTACATGTAAAACATTTGATAAGGTATGTTGAGAGGATATTTCAATGTTACCGCTACCAAGGACCTTTCCTTGGCTGTTGTCTCCGAAGTATATGCCTTCACCTGGATCCTTGTTGTACTCGTGCTCTACAAACATACCTCTCTCTCCGGTCATGTGATTTGTGTATCCGCTATCAAGTACCTATTTTGTTCCACCGGAGGAGTAAGCCTGCAAAAAGAATTATTCCTTGGTTTTAGGTACCCAAGCTTGTTTGGGTCCTCTCAGGTTAGTCACAAGAGTCTTGGGCACCCACACACAAGTTTTCAAGTTCTTGTGGCGTGGCCCTGTATATTTGGCAATGACTTTTCCATATTTGGCTTTCATAAGAACATAAGAAGCATCAAATGTACGAAACAATATTTGTGGTTCAGATTCATGGGATTTTTCCTTAACAAAGACAATTCTATTCTTAGCATGATTAGAAGTAGACATGGGTTTGTTCTTATCAAAACCAAGGCCATCTTTGACATTAGGAGGTCTAGTGACCATATATGCATTGCGTGCATATTTGATCTTCTCCTTATCAAAGATGCCGCTTGGAGGGGCATGCATATTATGAGAAGTTGAAGTATTATAAATAATATTCTTCTTACTAGAGCAAGTGCAAGTTCCAATTGTTGTCGAACTTATATCTTTGGAGGAAGAGCTCTTGGAGGACGAGGAGTCACTTTGCTTGAGCGACTCAACTTGCACCTCAAGGATCTTGTTAGCTTTTGACAAGTTAGCAAGTTCTTCCTTGATTGCAATATGCGAGTCTTCTAGCTTCGAGTAAGTTTCCTTACTCAAGGCTAGCTCAACTTCAAGCGACTCATTCTTCTCTCTTTCAAGCTCGAGAAGCTTTTCAACTTCTTGATATCTCTTCCTTTCACGGATGAGCATATCTTCTTGTTGGTCAAGAAGTTCCTCCTTTTCAAAAATTTCGTTCGACAACATTTCCATTTTCTTTAGAGCAATTTTACTTAGTCCTCTAAACATTTCTTCATAATCACTAGAGCTGTCAAAGTCATCAATAGAGGAATTTAGCGTAGGAGGAGTGAGCCATACCTTTTTCTTGCCTTCCTTAGCCATAAGGCAAGTGTGGTTGTTCATGTCCCATCCTCCCATGTTTGTAAAGAGTGTGGCCTTCATAGTAGGTTTCTTGATTGTGATAGTGGCCATCTCTTCTTCTTCATCGGAGGAGGACTCGTCGTTTGAGTCCCACTCCTTGCCAATGTGAGCTTGATGGGTTTGTCTTCTTTTTCTGAAATTTTTCTTTTCTTGAGGTCTTGTTTCCTTCTTCTTTTTGTTTTCTTCATAAGGGCAGTCCACCATGAAGTGACCATACTCTCCGCAGTTGTAGCAAGTGCGTCGAGCCTTGGATTTTCCTTTATCCTTGCTTTTGCCTTCATTTGAGTTGTTGCCGTGTCTTCTTTTCATCATTCTCTTGAACTTCTTGATAAAGAGTACCATTTCTTCATCATCAAGATTAGTGCTCTCGTCACTTGTATGCCCATCGTCTTGATCTTCACGAGCTTCTTTGAGTTTGGGTCGGCATGTTGCTTTGAGAGCAACCTCTTTCCTTTTGGAGGAAGTGAGTTCGGCCAAGTCTTTGACGTATTGTGCCTCTTTCTCTGTCATTTCATGATTTATGATCTTTCCCAACAACTCATCGGGAGTCATTTTGTGAAACCCGGGGCTTTCTCTAATCATTGAGCAAAGTGTGACATTTCTTGGCATGAAGGCTCTAATCATTCTCTTGACTACCACGTGATCCGTCCATTTCTTACTTCCATAGGCACGTATTTTGTTGATGAGTGCCTTCATCCGGTTGTACATGTCTTGAGGTGATTCGCCTTCTTCAATAGCAAATCTCCCCAACTCTCCTTCAAGCATTTAGATTTTAGCTTCATGAACCAATCTATTTCCTTCGTGAGCTGTCTTGAGTGTATCCCAGATTTCCTTTGCACTTTCTAAGCCATCAATCATGGTGAATTCCTCTCTGCTTAGTGATGATGTGATCACGGCGACGGCTTGTGCATTTCTGTGAATCTCTTGTTCTTGTTCTGGGGTGAGTTCTTCATCCGTGTCCGGGATATCTATGCCAGTGCAAACAATGTGCCACAGACTAGGATTTAGGGATATTAGATGCATCTTCATGTTGTACTTCCACATTGTATAGTCGCTTCCGTCAAACTGTGGAGGTTTTCCCATAGGAATGGAAAGATAGTGATTGTTTGAATTGAGACGGTTGTAGTTGTAAGGGTGTTGGTAGTAGTCGTGATGACCACTCCCCGTCGTCTTCTCTTCTTCTTTTCCCTTTTGTCCTAGCAGTTTCTTTCTCAGAAGTGCCTTTAATTGTCGCACTTCTTCATCATTGTGTGGGCTCTCTTTCAGCACATCAAAAGTTTTAGTTTCTTGTTCCTCCTCATTAATGTTCATCTTCGAGATATCGTTGTTCTTCTCAGAGGCCATGGATCTCTCCGAGTGTGAGTCTCGTTGGTGGAGAACCTTGCCCTGATACCAATTGAATGCGGCCTAGAGGGGGGTGAATAGGCCTTTTGAATTTCCTGCACACTTAATAGAATCGTCAAAACTTGGTTGGCTGGACTAGTCCGGTCGTGTGGGCGGACTTGTCCGGTGTGCTAAAAATATGTGTGTTGATCAGGTGTTATTTGGGAAACTAAATTTCTTTAGCAGCGAAAATGAGAACAACTGATATTTTTATTTGAGATTAATATAAGAATTCAGGTAAAACTTATAATTGCCTTAGGTTGATGTTTAGCACTCAAGTGATCTAATGAAAAAAATTTAAAGGAAATAAGGCGCAAGACACATGAATTTTTCCCAAGGTTCGATCTCACCACGAGATCTACGTCCTTGTTGAGGAAGCTCACACAGAGCCGGGTCTCCAACCCTTTCCCTCTTCAAGTCACCACGAAGTCCGACTTGATTCCACTATCACGGGTAATCACCAAGTTTGTGGGGCAACCTCACACGTTGAGGGCTCCCACGAAAATTACAATGAAATAAGTGATCAAATACACTCAAAAGTATTACAATGCAGAGTATGAGTGTAGAAAGATCAAACCCCAAGAGCTCGCAATGAAAGAACGACGATCTCCCAATCCCGAACCCAAGTGTTCAATTGATTTCACTCTTTTTGCACTTTAGATGTGTGGGGAGATGTGTTTTGGGCTCTTGGGACGAAGTGGTGGTGCTAGGGTTTGTTCTTTGATCAGTATCGATGTGTGTGTCCATAGGAAAGTCGTGGACTCTCTATTTATAGGGTTTCCAAAAAGGTAGTCGTTGAAAAACACTAACACCGGACTAGTCCGGTGCAAGTCCGGACTTGTCCGGTCTTAGTGTATTTTGAAGTCCAGAAAGTTTGCCGAACTAGTCCGGTCCAAGCTCGGACTAGTCCGGTGCTGTGTGAAGGTGAACTCCAGAAAGTTCAACGGACTAGTCTGCAGACTAGTACGATCTCCACATATGGGAGACTCCAGAAAGGTCAACGGACTAGTCTGGTGGACGCACAGACTAGTCCGGTCTTCCAATAAGTGAGATTCCAGAAAGATAAACGGTCTAGTCCGGTCCATGATCAGACTAGTCCGGTGCTTTGTGAAAGTTAGGTTAATTTTAATCCATTACCCTCGTGCAAAAATGTGAGCTCTTGGAGTGTGTCTTTCATACACTCCCTATACATTCAAAATCTAATTTGGTCTTCCAAGCTTCAATAAAGTATCTCTCTTTGAACACCACTTCATTTTTCACCTTTTTGTGCGCACCGAGCTGTTTCACTTGTTTTTCCTGCAATCATCTCAGTAGTTTCATTAGGATCTCATATGTTTGTCATCAATTAGCCAAAACCCACAAGGGATATCCTAGATGCACTTACACATAATTAGAGAATAGAGGGGCAAATCAAATCAAATAATCTTGATGAATATGATCAGTAAGCATACAACAATCAAGCAATGATCATAATTCACCAAGATCTAGTAATTGACATAGTTTTTCGGAGAAAAAATGAGAGAGGTGATACTCACAGTCCAAAACAACATATTTGAAGAATTCATACAGGTATGCAACATTTCAAGCCACACTCCGAGCATCAAGGATATTTAGTTCATTTCAGAGTTCGCAAAAGCGTTTTTCATCAAGTGGCTTGGTGAATATGTCGGCCAATTGCTTTTGAGTGTTGACATGTGAAATGTCTATGTCTCCTTTCATGGCATGATCTCTCAAAAAGTGGTGTCTTATGTCTATGTGTTTAGTTCTGGAGTGCTCAACTGGGTTGTGGGCAATTTTAATGGCACTCTCATTGTCACAAAGGAGTGGAATATGGTTCATATTGTAACCATAGTCACTTAGAGTTTGTCGCATCCAAAGGAGTTGAGCACAACAACTCCCGGCTGCTACATACTCCACCTCGGTTGTGGATAAGGCAATGGAATTTTGTTTCTTGGAGGACCAAGAAACTAAAGATCTCCCTAGGAATTGGCATGTACCGGAAGTGCCTTTTCTATCTACTTTGCACCCAGCATAATCCGCATTGGAGTAACCAATGAGATTGAAATTTGAGCCTTTTGGGTACCAAAGGCCAAGGTTGGGTGTATGAACTAAATATCTCAAGATCCGTTTTACGGCTGTCAAGTGACATTCCTTAGGATTGGCTTGAAATCTTGCACACAAACATACACTCAACATAATATCTGGCCTAGATGCACATAAATAGAGTAGACATCCAATCATGGAGCGATATACCTTTTGGTCGATGCTAGGGTCCATCTTCATTGAGGTCTAGGTGGCCATTCATTGCCATGGGGGTTTTTATGGGATTCGCCTTGTCCATGCCAAACTTCTTGAGTATGTCCTGTGTGTACTTGGTTTGGCTTAGGAACGTCCCTTCCTTCTGTTGCCGTACTTGGAATCCCAAGAAGTACTTTAACTCTCCCAACATTGACATTTCAAACTTGTCTATCATGATTTTACTGAATTCTTCACAAAAAGATTGGTTTGTTGACCCAAAGATTATATCGTCAACATAAATTTGACAAATAAAAAGATCATCATCAAAATTCTTTGTAAACAGTGTATAATCTATTTTGCCAATCTTAAAGCCATTTTCAATTAAGAAATCTCTAAGACACTCATACCAAGCTCTAGGAGCTTGTTTGAGGCCGTAGAGAGCCTTACGCAATTTAAACACGTGGTCGGGGAACTCTTCGTCTTCAAACCCGGGTGGTTGCTCCATGTACACCTCTTCCTTGATTGGTCCGTTGAGGAAGGCGCTTTTCACATCCATTTGATACAGATGAAATCATGGTGAGTAGCATATGCAAGTAATATTCTAATAGATTCAAGCCTAGCTACTGGAGCAAAAGTCTCATCAAAATCCAAACCTTCGACTTGTGAATAACCTTTGGCCGCAAGTCGTGCCTTGTTCCTTGTCACCACCCCGTGTTCATCTTGTTTGTTGTGGAAGACCCATTTGGTGCCGATGATGTTTGCATTTGGTCTTGCCACAAGTTCCCATACTTCGTTCCGCTTGAAGTTGTTCAATTCTTCTTGCATTGCCACCACCCAGTCCGGATCTTTCAATGCATCTTCAACCCTGCGTGGTTCCAAAAAGGATACAAACAAATAGTGTTCACAAAAGTTAGCTATCGAGATCTAGTGGTTACTTCCTTTTGGATGTCACCGATGATGTTGTCGATTGGGTGATCCCTTTGGACACATTGGTGTACTCTTGGGTGTGGCACTTGAGGAGTTGTATCTTCATGATTATTTGCTTCTCCCCCTAAGTCATTGCCTTCGTTCACTTGTTGATCATCTTGGTATCTTTGTGGTTGATCTTGTGTTGAAGCTCCCCCTTGATCGTTGATCTCCTCTTGTGGTTCATCTTCCTCATGTACGTGTGGAGGTGGCTCTTGTGGTCGAACCTCACCTAGAGCCATTCTCTTCAATGCTTGACAGGGAGCTTCTTCTTTACCTAGTTCACATGGATCAACTTGCTCCTTTTGGGAGCCATTAGTATCATCGAACACTACGTCATGTGCTATTTCAACAAGTCCGGAGGCCTTGTTGAAAACATGATAGGCGTAAGTGTTTGAATCATAACCAAGCAAGAAACCTTCATCGGACTTCGAAACGAACTTTGAAGTCCAAGGCTTCTTGTTCAGGATATAACATGGAGAACCGAAAACTCGAAAATATGAGATATTTGGTTTGTTACCGGTGAGTAGCTCATAGGATGTCTTCTTGAGTAGTCGATGAAGATAAAGTCGATTTACAGCGTGGCAAGCGGTGTTAATCGCTTCCGCCCAAAATCGATCTGAGGTCGTGTACTCATCGAGCATTGTTCTTGCCATCTCTATGAGTGTTCGGTTCTTTCTTTCGGCAACTCCGTTTTGTTGTGGCAAGTATGGCGCTGAAAATTCATGCTTGATACCCTCTTCATCAAGGTACTCCTCCACTTATGTGTTCTTGAACTCCGTGCTGTTGTCGCTTCGAATACTCTTGATTGTCAATGAGAATTCGTTTTGAGCTCGCTTAAAGAACTTCTTGAGTGTCCTTGTGTTTCTCACTTATCGTGCAAAAAGAAAACCCAAGTGAAGCGAGAAAAATCATCAATAATAACTAAACCATTTGTTACTGTCGATGCTTATGTAAGCAATTGTACCAAATAAGTCCATGTGAAGTAGTTCAAGTGGTCTTGTTGTAGTCATGACATTCTTTGCGGGATGAGGTGCTCCAACTTGCTTCCCGGCTTGGCACGCGCTAGAAGGCCTGTCTTTCTCAAAAACAACATCCTTCAAACAGTGGATGTGATCGCCCTTGAGGAGTTTTTGAAGATTCCTCATACCAACATGTGCTAGCCGTCTATGCCACAGCCAACCCATGTTGGTCTTTGCAATCAAGCATGTGTCAAGTTCAGCTTTATCCTTGTTGAAGTCAACGAGGCAAAGCTTTCCCTTCAACATACCCTTGAATGCAATAGAACCATCACTCCTCCTAGAGACAGTCACACCCTCGTTAGTGAACAAGCAATTATAACCTTTGTCACATAGTTGAGATATGGACAGCAGGTTATAATCTAAGGATTCAACATGTAAAACATGAGAAGGTGTGTGTGTAGAAGATATTGCAATTTTACCAGTACCGAGCACCCTTCCTTGACTATTATCTCCAAAGTAGATGCCTTCATTTGGGTCCTCATTCTCTTCATTTTCCACGAACATTCTCCTTTCCCCGGTCATATGGTTGGTGCAGCCACTGTCTAGCACCCATTTGGATCCACCAGAGGAATAGGCCTGCAAAAACAAATTATGCTTTGGTTTTAGGTACCCAAGCTTGCTTGGGTCCTTGGAGGTTAGTTACAATACATTTGGGCACCCACACATGAGATTTGGTGTTCCCATGGCGTGGCCCAACATAATTAGCATAAACCTTGCCAAGATTATTTCTTATTAACACATAGGAGACATCAAAGGTTCTAAAGAGTAGTCGTTGTTGTTTGTATACAGGGCTAGTCTAGGAGGTCGGACTTGTCCGGAAGACCAGACTTGTCTGGACACTGACTGGACTAGTCCGGTATTCGTGTGAGTTCAAGTTTTTACCCATCGACTTACCAGTTTGAGATGGTCTTCCCTTCACAAAGGAAATCCTCCCCTTGTTATTCCTATGACTTCCAGCATGCTGCTTTTCACCATAGGAGTAACCAATGCCATATTTGACATTTGGAGGTCTTTGGACCAAGTATGCACTACGTGCATAGTTGATCTTCTCCTTGTCAAATATGCCACATTGGGTAGGATGTTTATCCTTTGTGGAGGTTGACTTCTCCTTCAAACTGGTGTCAATTTTACTACATGTGCACATATGAGCAAAATCAGTTTTAGTGGGTTGAGAAGGTGAACTTGAAGAGGAGCAATGTTCACCCAGCTTGAGTGACTCAACTTGCACTTCAAGGATCTTGTTAACCTTGATCAGGTCAGCAAGTTGGTCCTTGATTGCAACATTTGAGTCAGTTAACTCCAAGCAAGCTTTCTTGCTTGAAGCTAACTCAAGCTCTAGTGAATTGTTTTTCTCCTTTTCAAGTTCTAGAAGTTTGTCAAGTTCTACATACTCCTCCTTTTGGGAGATAATCATGTCCTCTTGACGATGAATTAACCTCTCCTTCTCAACAAGTTGATCAAGTAAAAATTTCATTTTTGTTGCAGCTTTCCTATCTAGTCCACTAAGCATATCTTCATCATCACTAATTATTTCATCATCACTAGAGTAGGAATGCACGGAAGCGGTTTTGATGATTACCTTGTGTTTACCTTCCTTTGCCATAAGGCACGTGCCATTTCCCTTCCTTGCACCGAGTGTGGGGAAGAGTGTAGATTTCTTGGACGCACTCTCGATGGCTATGCTAGCCATCTTTTCTTCTTCGGATGATGAGGACTCATCGTTTGAGTCCCACTCCTTCCCAATGTGCGCTTGTTCGGCTTGTTTCTTCTTCTTGAAGAATTTCTTAGGTTGAGGCTTGGCTTCTTTGGTCTTCCTCTTGTTCTCCTCATATGGAAATCAACTATAAAGTGGTTATACTCACCACAATTATAGCATGCCTGCCTCAACTTCGGCTTCATTCTTTCCTTGTACTTTCCTTCACTTGATTTTGTCCCTTGTCTTTTCTTCATTATTCTCTTGAACTTTTTCATGAATAAGTCCTCTTCATCTAGCTCACTGCTCTCGTCGTCACTGTCTTCCTCTAGTTGTGCTTCTCTTGCCTCTTTGGATAGAGGCTTGAGGGTGGACTTTAAAGCAACCCCTTTTTCTTAGCCTAGGTGAGATCAGCAATTTCATTGATGTGCTTTGCTTGTTTTTCCATCATCTCAAAGTTCATGATTTTTCCAAGCAGTTCATCCGGAGTCATCCTTTTGTATCCGGGGCTTTCTCTAATCATGGAGCATAGCGTGACATTGCGAGGCATAAAAGGTCTAAGGATGAGCTTTACCACCTCGTGGTCATTCCACTTCTTGCTCCAATATGATCGATCTTTGTTCGCGAGTGTCTTCAATCGATTGTACATATCTTGGGGTGACTCGTCTTCCTCAATTGCGAATCTTCCTAGTTCGCCTTCGATCATCTCAATCTTTGCTTCACACACATGTCGGTCACCTTCATGTGCAGTTTGCAAGGTATCCCATATATCCTTAGCAATTTCGAGTCCATACACCTTGGTGAACTCGTCCCGACTGAGTGAGGAGGTGATTACAGCTGCGGCTTGAGCGTTTCTGTGAATGGCCTGCTCTTGGCTTGGGGTGAGCTCTTCATCGTCGTCCGGAATATCTATCCCTGTGCATACAACATGCCATAGACTTGGATTGAGGGAAATCAAATGCATTTTCATATTCTGCCTCCACATTGAGTAATCACTTCCATCGAAGTGTGGGGCTTTTCCAAGTGGGATAGATATTTAATGATTGTTATTGGAATTTAGACGATCATAGTTAAAAGGATATTGGGAGCAGTCGGTGTGAATACTCCCCTTCTTCTTCTCTTCAACTTTCACTTTCCCTTTGGAAAGTGCCTTCTTTCTGAGGAGCGCCTTTAGCTCCAGTGTCTCCTCATCGTCGTCCTCGAAGTCTTGAATGGCTTCGAGGTACTTCTCCACTTTTTGAGTCTTGTCATTGTTAACCTCTTCTTGGTTGTTGATTTTGTGGATGTCCTTCATCTTAGACATGATCTCTTCGAGTGATTAGACTCTTTCTTGAAGAACCTTGCTCTGATACCAATTGAATGTGGGCCTAGAGGGGGGTGAATAGGCCTTTTTGAATTTTGTCGGTTCCTGCAACACTCAACAACAAGTTCAATACCAGAGATATCGGACTAGTCCGGTAATGTGCGGACTAGTCCGGTGTTCATGTACTGAGTTGATTAAGCTTGATCGATTAGATTGATTCTTTTATGTATGCAGCGGAAATATAGAATCAAATAAAGGTTCTATTGATATATATTAGATTATATCACAGTTAAATCTTATGTTTGACAATTCAACGTAAGATAAGCAATGATTATTGAAACCCTAAATTATATTGATGAATAAGAATGATGAACATCAAAAGCAAAACACAAGGATTTATCCCGTGGTTCGGCTACCACAAAAGGCAAACTACGTCCACGTTGAGGAGTCCACAAAAGGACCGGGTCTTCTCCAACCCTACCCTCGTTGGATCGCCACGAAGTCCAATCCTCTTCCACTAATCACAAAGGGATGAATAACCGAATTCAAGGGGCTTTCTCACACGTTGAGAGCTCCCTTGGATTACAATAGAAAATACCACTAAGAACACACTCAAAAATTACAAATGAATCGCAGCAGTGTGTTAGAGAATAAAAACCAAGAGCCCAGCATGGTGTTGCAAGTGTCTCTCCAATGATCTAGAGTGAATCCTCAAAGGATTGATCATTTTTGCACTTAATTTCGTGGAGATATGTAGTTTTTGTGGCTCTTGGGAGGTGTGACGGCGCTAGGATTCGAGTGAGTTCATAATTGGGCCGTGCACATCTATTTATATGGGGTTTCTAATAGTGACCGTTAGGGTTCAGAAAGATCGAACTAGTCTGTGGTGGTCACCAGACTAGTTCGATGTGCTGTGTGTAGCAAACCATAAGTACCCCGAAATATCAGACTAGTCTGGCTAGGAGCGGACTTGTCCGATTTCTCTACTGGAAATCTTCGGACTAGTCCGGTAGTCATCGGACTTGTCCGGACATGTGAGACCCTAAGTGTATAGGATGACAAGTCCGCACTTGGGGGACTTGTCCGATTCAGATCACAGGGTATTTCGGATTAGTCCGTGCAAACATCGGACTTGTCCGATTTGGATGAGAAAGAATATCGGACTAGTCCGGTTATGATCGGACTTGTCCGATTTTGTGTGACTTGTGAATTGTTTTGAGGACTAGTCCGAAAGGATATCGGACTAGTCCGATGGTTATCAGACTTGTCCGATCTCATGCAGAAAGGATATCGGACTAGTCTGGTCCTGTGTAACTTTGTGCAATGTGTGTGTTTAATTGTGATTGAGCTCTTGGGGAGTGTTTCCTTAACACACTCCATACACAATAATCCACTACTCTTCTTCCTTGAGCTCATTTCCACTTTGCTTCTCATTCTTCCTTCTTTTTGGCACTTTGCTTATTTTCCTATTAAAATCTTGTACTCATCTCAACAAGGAGGTTAGGATCCCAATTGCTTGTCATAAATCATCCAAAACCCACAAGGGAGTCCTAGATGCACTTTCACGTAGTAAATAGCATTGTTGAAGAAGTTGCTCTGCCAGCCCATCAGCTTCTAGACTCTTGTGAGATCCCTCTCGCTCACAATATTGTTGGGGGGGGAGTCCAAGTTCGATCGCCGCAAAGCAGAGCAAAAGTGGGAGCATGATGCAAGGGTTCAAGCGGAGAACTCTATGAGCAAGAACAGATAGGTGCGTAAGAGTTCTCTCACCTTGCAGCGCCTCTCCCTTTATTAAACATCTGCAATGCTTAGATGACAACTACATCCGGACCTTGATCACGCTCAACTAAATTACCTCATCAATGACAAGAGGGCCCAGGTCCACTTTGCCAAAAAAATCACACCAGGTGAACCATCGTCATGATGAGAAGTTGGAAGCCCGAGGGTGGCAGCCTAACAGGACTACAAAGATTGCGCTGGGAACCGATATGAAAATTGTATTAGGAATAGGCATTCTTCAATTGTGTGAGATCTACACGTCATGTATCTCACCTAGCAAATCAAGAAGGGTTGTGTGTCCCAAGAGGAAAAGTTGAAGCAGCAGCGCGGGAGATAATGGCTCCACCTCCGACATCGAAACCTCACAATCTCACAGAGGTGGGCCCGGGGGCCACTGTCGATACCCTACATACCAGGTATCCCATCTTACAAGAAGGAGACATGTTGAGTTCCACCTTCCAGTATTGTGGACTTTTGGTGGCAACACGTGTCCCGCAGTGTCGGACCTGTCTTCCTTCTTAGGGTAGCTCCAGCGCTGCCATGTGTCCCACAATGTCGGGCCTGCCTCCCTCCTTAGGGTGGCTCCGTCTCTACCACATTTCGAGTAGTCCCGGACCTGCCTCCCCAATAAGGGAAACTCTTGTGCTACCACGTATCTAGTAGCTCCGGACCTACCTCCCTACAGAGTCCAGAGCTACCATGTGTCACACGTCCAGATCAATGTCTACAACGGGAAGAGACTGGGATCTTCAACAGCGCGGACATTCAAGGGCTATCAATTGGTCGTTACAAGACCTGGTTAATGCGTCATTAATGCCATATTAATGATGCATGATCAAAGAACTATCAAGACCAGTATTCTTGCCATTAAGTCATGTTATCACACTATTAGCCACCCTTAACACCCGTAGATCGTGTATAGGGTGGTTATTACAGCCAGGGCCACCTGTCGGGCGACGGCACATACTCTAACAGCCAGTCCTTAGCATATAAAGGATTGTGTTGCACGGTAGAACTCAGGCTATTCTAAGCCATCCAAGGCTGAAGTCATTCAGAATAGCTCACCAACATACTCGCACAAAGCAATCCAATACACAAACACCCCGTGGAGTAGGGTATTACGCTCAGGCGGCACGAACCACGAAAAGCTCCTTGTGTAACCTCACTCTTGGATCTTAATTTTGCTCCCTGCCAAAATACGGACCTCCGCGGGCTACTTCTTAGTAGTACCGGGGAAAGTGTCGTTCAAACACTTCGACACACTGCATCATCAATGTGCTTCACATAAGAACAATATACATAGAAGTTGTGCCGGACATCCTTAGGATCATCGGAGTAAGGCGTATCGAGAACGTACTCTTTCTTTTCTTGTCTGAGGAAAATTATCAGATTTCGGTTCCAATCAACAAAGTTAGTTCCATTTAGCTTTTCTTTGTCTAGGATTGATTGTGGATTAAAATTAGAGAACCTCGACATTTTCTACAACAACAGATATATGCAATATTAGCACTACTTTCTTAAAACCATTTTAACGAAAACCCCACTATGGTTTGCTAACATTCCTTCAACATTGCATAGTGGGACGAGATCCAATGTTCTCTATGAAACTAGTGAGCTTTGGCATCAGCGCTAGAACCATAGTGAACGAGGTAGGCAACCATTGTCAATCGCATCCTATGCGACTCTCGTTTGTTTGGTGACATCCTATATCCCGGCTCCCAACGTTTATGCCCTAGAGCCCAAGTCCGACTTGATAGCTCCGTCAAGCAACACAATACTATGTTGTGGTGTTCGACACCATCCTATAGGTCAAGGTAGAAAATGACACCCTACTTTGGAAGACCCATCATCAACTAACATGACACAATAGGTGCAGCTATTGGAAGGGCATCAAAACTTAATTTTTTGCGATGGATTTCTAACATTCATAACAGGAAATGCATAAATATGACTCTCACAAATAATAAATTATCGTGACAGTGTGGCATTTTCTTTGTCCAACAAAAATCAGCACATAAAACATCCGCAATGTAGGCGTCTACTCCTTAGATGTTACCGCTCGATCATCTAGCGGTAGTCATGTTGTCTCGTGCTCGCCTTATATCGACGAATTACATCATTTATTTGGCTATTACACACTAATAGCAATTAAAATAAATAAAATTACATCGCATAGGCACTCCATAGACTGGCACGCATACCGAATACAATTTGCGAACAGCCTCAACCCGGCTGTAATTAACTTGTGTCACGCAGGACACATAAGTAATTACACAGATCATCTCACATGATTTTAAGGTCATACTGACACATCATTCTCTTCAAAAACAAGTTATACGTCTCTACGAAATGCATGTGACACATATTTTCACAAAACACGTGTTTAGCCCTGTCGGTACCCTGTGTACCAGGTACCCCACGGTACTGCAAGAAGTGCAAGAGAGTTCCACCTGTCAAAGTTGAAGGTCTCCTCAGGACCCACACGTCACACTGCACTGGACACGCATCCTTCATATGGGTAGCTCCAGGAGTGACACGTGTAATGTAAGTCCAAAGCTAAACTCCCAACACAGGGAAGCTCCGCAGTCAACATGTGTATAACGACCTCGGACCTAACCCCCAGCAGAAGGGAGCTCTAGTGCTGCCACGTGTATAGCGGTTCCGGAGCTACCTCCCCGCAAGGAGAAGCTCCAAAGCTGCCATGTGTGGAGCCTCCGGACCTACACCACCAACGAGTACAAAGGCGAATCTCCAACAACATGGACATTCAAAGGACAGTTAAAGCGGCAGTTACAAGACCTGATTACGTGTCATTAATGTTATATTAATGACACACGATCGGAGCATTGTTAATAGGGGTAACATAGTCATTAAGGCATGTTATCACACTATTAACCACGCTTAATGCTCTTAGACAGTGTATTAGGCTATTAAATACACCAGGGCCACACGTCAGGCCAGGAAAATGATGTAACGGTCAGTCCTTGGACTATAAAAGGACTGAATCATACGATACAGAGATAGACAATCCGATCCAAGTGCCATGCATACTAGTGATACTCAATACAACAACACAAACCCCATGGAGTAGGGTATTACGCTCAAGCGGCCCGAACCACGTAAATATCTTGCGGCATCATCTTGTTCTTGATCTCTACGTGCCCAAACCAATACAAGAACCTTCGCGGGCTACATTTGGTAGTACCGGGGGAAGTGTCGTACTCACACTTCGACATTTTGGCGCGCCAGTTAGGGGGACCCGAGATCTCAAGATGGTGAACTCCGCCGCAGGATCCTCCAACGGCAACCATGCTGAGCAGCCTGACAGGGGCAATCCCTCCAACATGCAACAGCCAGTGGGCGCCGTTGTCCCAGCGGGTGTCATGCCACCACCACCACCATCTGCCCTAGCAAACAATGCTAGACAGCAGGATGGGGTTCTTGTGTCGGTCACAGCATCGGCAAACAACAACCCTGAGAACGTGCTAATTGTTGCACGAACTCTGTTGGAGCGCCCACTAGTGCCCAGAGCACCTTAGGGTGCAATTGAGCAATGGCACGCTGATGTACAGCATATGGTTGCAGCTGCAGCTGATGCCATGAGCAACCAAGGTCCTCCCCCTTCGGGGCAGGCAACAACTCAAAGAAGAACCCTGTCTGGAAGACTTGGTCCTCACATGTCACAGCACTGACATCGTGCTACATCCCAGTAGGTGACTTCGCTGCCTTCCGGGGCACGACGCACCCACACCATCACCAGGATTTCGACTCATGACCTGCAGTCGGAACTTGATTGTTGTTACCGGCAGCAGGACGGCCGCGTCCATATCGAGCGTGCTCGTGAGAGGCGAGAGGCTCGGGACAACACTGCTCCTCAGGGAGTAGGGGGAGGCTGTTCTGCCCTGGCCATGCACTTACCCATGGTCTAATGGCTACAGATGTTCCGGCCTCATTTGCCAGAGAAATTTGACAGGAATGTCAACCCCTCTGAGTTTGTCCAAATCTACTCCACTGCTATACTTGCGGCGGGAGGCAACGAGGCCGTGATGGCCAATTACTTTCCAGTGGCTCTGACTGGGACTGAAAGGTCCTGGTTCATGAGTCTTCCACCCGACTCCATAAATAGTTGGGAGGAACTATGCCAACAGTTCACTGCTAATTTCGGGAGTTCATACACTCGACCTTGCACTGAACTACACTTTTTTGGCTTCCAGCAAAAAATGGGAGAGTCGTTGCGATCCTTAATCCAGTGATTCTCTCAGGTACGCAATACCATCCCATCCATCTCGAGTGCATGTGTTATTGTTGCATTCAGACAGGGCGTTCGGGACAAAAAGATGATGGAGAAGCTGGCAATCAAAGAAGTCTCCAGCGTCACGAAACTCTTCAGCCTAGCAGACAAATGTGCTAAAGCTGCAGAGGGTCGTGAGATGCATTCCAAACCCCATCTGGAGGCTAACAAGAAATCTTCCAAGACTGAAGCCACTACATCCGAAAGTGGCAAAAAGAAAAAGAAGCCCAACGGCAAGAAGAAGCCGTCGGTCAATGCAACTATTGATGCGGCTGTTGCAGCTCCGGGTGGCCGAGGGCCACGCCCCGAGAAATGCCCTCGTCCTTCGTCAGAAGACGGCAGCAGTTCCAAGATGTGGTGTTTGATCCACAAGACATACAAACACAATCTGGAAGAATGCCGAGAGGTTCGGAATCTTGTCGAGCGCTACAACAAGTGCTGAGAAGAAGCTCCTTTCCGCCTGCGGGGAGGCAAGCAAAAAGTCAACAAAGCTCCGGTTGAGGAGGAGCTAGGCTTTCAGGACCCCAAGAAGGTTTTGAAGACTGTCTACAACACCGTCGATGACGACTCCGATGTCTCTGAAAACGAGCGTCAGGATACCTTGAACACCATTTATGGTGGTTCTTGGGACATCACATCTCGTTGCATCCTCAAGACAATGCGTCAGGATATGGCTATTGCAGCTCCCACCACAAGGGTGGAGCCTCATCGGAAGTGGATGGACACTCCCATCATTTTTGATGCTTTGGACTACCCCCGCAACATAATCGAAGCTGGCCAACTCCCGTTGATGGTGTCTCCGACCATTAACAGTATCCAACTCCACCATGTAATGGTGGACGGAGGTGTAGGGCTGAACCTCATAACCTTTGAAGCTTTTGTCAAGCTCCAGCTCCGACCTTCGAACCTCCGCCCCTTTCGACCTTTTTCTGGGTAGGCCCGGGGGCCATTACCCCTCTCGGTTCCATCACACTTCCGGTGACCTTTGGGACTCGGGAGAACTACAGAACCGATAAGTTGGTCTTCGACGTCGCGCACATCAGTCTGCCGTTCAACGCCATTTTTGGCAGGCCTTCCTTGTATAGGTTCATGGCCGCCGCACACTACGGTTACATAGTGTTGAAGATGCCAACACCTGCGGGCATTCTCTGGATTCGTGGAGATCGCACTGCAGGAATCAGTGCATTGGAGGAACTCCATGCGCTTGCTACAATGCAAGAGGAAGCATCTGGTAAGGAGACAGCTCCGAACCCACCGAGCATTCATCATCGAGGCTCTACCTCCACACCTCATGTGCAACCAAGTGGCGACACCGACGTTCCCATCAAAGTTGTCCAAATTGGTTCCAATGCTGGTCAGACTACTTGTATATCAGGAGGTATAAACAACAAATAGGAACTCTCACTCATCACATTCCTCCGGGCTAATGTCGACGTGTTTGCCTGGCAACTATCACAAATTCTTGGATCCCTATGGAGGTGATTGAGCACAATCTGAAGGTTTATCCCGACGCACGGCCTGTACACCAGAAGCCCCGAAAGCAATCAATTGAGCGGCAAAACTTCATCCGACAAGAGATCAAAAAGTTGCTCGAAGCTGGATTCAACTGGGAAGTCTTCCATCCAAAATGGTTGGCAAACCCAGTCGTGTTGCCCAAGGTTGGCGGGAAGCTTCGGATGTGTATCGACTACACCGCCTTAAATAAGGCATGTCCAAAGGATCCATTTCCACTACCTAGGATAGATCAGATAGTGGACTCCACCTCCGAGCGCGAGCTATTGTGTTTCTTAGACGCATATTCTGGATATCATAAAATCCAAATGTCTAAGGAAGATGAAGAGCATACTGCCTTCATAACAGTAGATGGATTGTATTGTTATACTGCCATGCCCTTTGGTCTCAAAAATGTTGCTTCAACATTTGTGCGAGCTATGTACAAAACATTTGGAGAGCTAATTAGAGACTTGGTGGAGGTGTACGTCGATGACATCGTCATGAAGATCAAGAACAAGGAGTCACTCCTTGATAATTTACATGCTGTCTTCAACAACCTGCGCATTACGCGCACCAAGCTGAACCCGGACAAATGTGTCTTCGGGGTTAGCTCTGGGAAGCTTCTAGGTTTCTTAATGACTCACCAAGGAATTGAAGCTAATCCGACGAAGATCAAGGCTATAGAAGATATGCAGCCCCCAGCCCGTATCAAGGATGTCCAGAAGTTAACTGGATGTCTAGTTGTGCTCAGTCGATTCCTCTCAAGACTGGCAGAATGGATGCTACCCTTCTTCAAACTCATGAAGAAGTCTGGACCATTTCATTGGTCTGAAGAAGCAGAAAAAGTGTTTCAAGAGCTGAAACAGCTCCTCGCCACACTACCAATTTTGGTAGCTCCGAATCCTGGTGAGCCTTTACTGCTTTACATTTCTGCAACTTCCGAAGTTGTCAGCATGGTCCTGGTCGCTGAAAGACCGGAGACACATCCAGTCCAGGAGCCCAAACCCCTATGGGAGGGTTCGAAGCTACCTAAAGGTGAGTCTAGGTCCCAACCCCCAGACACGGATCTTCAAGACAGAGTGCCAGAAGATCAACCTCTCTCATTTGAGGGAGTTATAAAGACTGTTCATGAAGAGTCGGACCCATTCGACAAGGTCCGGCTTGAACACGAAGAAGATTCAGACCCCGCCGAGAGGGTCCAGGAAGCTCAACAAGAAGGTCTAGACCCCTCTGAGAGGGTCCGGATCAATGGAGAAGAAGCTTCGGGAACATTGAGGTGCATAAGCTGCTTTATGCAGTTCTTATTGCCTCAAGGAAGCTTCGTCACTACTTCCAAGCACACAAAATATCAGTGGTAACTTCTTTTCCACTGTGTGCTATTTTGCATAACCCTAACTCCACTGGAAACATTGCAAAGTGGGCAGCGGAGTTGGCCGAGTTCGACCTTGAATTTGTGTCACGACAAGAAATCAAAAGTCAATCTTTGGATGACTTCGTGGCGGAATGGACTCCCTCTCCATCAAACCCAGGGGGCCCCAGTAAACAGAAACCGGAACCCAAGGTTCCGGTATTCACCGAGTCTCACTGGACTCTCTACTTCGACGGCTCCGTGCAGAAGCAAGGGGCCGGAGCTGGAATCCTTCTCCTTGCTCCGACTGGGGAGAAGGTCAAGTACATGGTTCACCTGGATTTCAAGGAGACCAACAACATGGCGGGGTATGAAGCTCTCAGCTACGGACTCAAGGTGGCGCTATCCTTTGGTGTCAAAAGCTGTTGGTGAAGGGTAATTTGCAGCTCATCATCAAACAAGTCAAAGGTGAATGTTGCTGCAACAATCCCCTACTAGATGCTTATCTCCTTGAAGTCCAGAGGCTCTAGAAAGACTTCAAAGTCTTGGATCTCCACCATGTTCAGCGCCTTCATAACGCTGAAGCTGACGAACTCTCGACGAAGGCCTCAACAGGGGGCTCCTGACGGAACCTTGGTCTAGAGGTTGTCAAGACCAAAAGCTCATCCTGCCAAACTCAGTGAAGGGGGCAAGACCAGCACCTCGAAGCTGGCAGTCCCGGTGGCCCTGTTACCATGGCGCCCACCAAAGGTTGTAGGTACTTTCGGAAGCTCTGAGCAACCCAGCACGCAAGACTCAAAAACTCAAGTTCGCTCTGATGCATGGATCTCAGAGATAAGGAGCTACTTGAAAGACAACGTCCTTCCTAAAGACGGTGTATCCACTGACCGGATCGTCAGGTTGTCTAAAAGATACACACTGGTAGAAGGGGATCTCTACCGGCGTGGTTCCAACGGCATACTAATGCGGTGCATTACAAGGGAAGAAGGTCGTGAACTTCTCACGGAAATCCATGGAGGCGAGTGTGGGAACCACACATCTTCCCGCACGTTGGTTGGTAAAGCCTTCCGGCATGGCTTTTACTGGCCTACAACACTCCAGGATGCAATCGAGCTAGTAAAAAAGTGTGAAGTGTGCCAATTCCACGCAAAGCAGATTCATAAATCGGCTCAATCACTACAAATGATACCTCCCACGTGGCCATTCGCGGTGTGGGGTATGGACATCTTGGGTCCATTTCCGAAAGCTGTCAGAGGTTACAGGTTCTTGTATGTCGCCATCGACAAGTTCACCAAGTGGCCAGAAGCAACTCCAGTTGTGACAATTAACAAGCAATCAACTATCAAATTCTTAAAGTTCATGATATGCAGATTTGGAGTCCAAAACAAAGTCATAACTGACAACAGAACTCAATTTACAAGTGCTGCATTTCAAGAATATTGCGAAGACCTCGGCATTCAACTCAGCTACGCCTCAGTAGCTCACCCAGCAAGTAATGCCAAGCCGAGAGAGCAAACACATAAATTCTAAAGGGACTCAAGACTCGCACATATTAGCGCCTAAAAAAGCATGGAGCCAACTGGATTGAAGAGCTTCCGTCCACATTGTGGGCAAACAGGACAACACCTTACCGGTAACCTGAGGAGACACCCTTCTTCCTGGTGTACGGAGCTGAAGCAGTCCTTCCTCTGGAGATCACCATGGGGTCCCTCCGGGTCCAGACCTTCGACGAAGCCGTGCAGGACCAGCTCCGGCGGGAAGACCTTGACCTCGTCGACGAGGGAAGATGCCAAGCAGCCGTTCGAAATGCATGCTATCGCCAAGTGCTCCGGCAGTATCATCAAAGGCATGTGCGCAACCGACAGCTCAAGGAAGACGATTTGGTGCTACGGAAAATACTAACTCGCGAAGGGATGAACAAACTTTCCCCCAGCTGGGAAGGTCCCTTCCGATTGATCAAAGTATCCCGGCCTGGATGCGTTCGCTTGGCAACTAAGGATGGGACTCCGTTTCCCAATCCTTTGAACATCGAGCACCTCCATAAGTTTTATACTTATAATCACGGAGGTGAGTCTGTAATTACACACAATGTATGTTATAGTGTCAATACACAGAGAAGGGTAGGTCCTCTGGGAGAACATTCGGACCCCTCTGGGAAGGTCCGGAAAGTTCAAGTAACACTTGATACAGTCACAATACTAAAAGTGTAACTACCTACCCAGGGCTAGTACAAGATGTATAGCGCACTTAGCTTGGTCTTGCACCCTAAGTGTGTCCTTGTATCCCCTGTAATCTAGACCTATAATAAAAGACATTGTTGTGTGAAAACAGACTTCACGTGCATTTATTTTAGTACAAGACTCGATATATCAAATTATTATTTTTACCCTTTTTGTCTATAATGAAGTTGTGCAATTATTTTTAAGTTTTAGTCCAATTAATTCATATGTATTACAAGTTTTATTGATGGTATCTTTTGATCCTAACATTGTTGCATAGTCTACTTGCTTGAACGCCAAGCCAACATAGGCCCGGAGTGTGCTATCAACTTAGTCTGGTCTTGCACCCTAAGTACGCCACTCTACCTACATCGCGGCAGGCCTAAGTAGGGTGAGTACTAAAAAAAGCATGGGGATCTAGAAAGATTATACCAATATACTTGTTATCATGTTGAGTTTCTTGTATCTAGAAATCAAATAAGAACAATAAGTCACAAACTATTTATAGACAAGAGTACGAATTTTACTCTTTTCTTGTCTTTAATGTGCAGAAAAAACAGAAAATCATAGCTATGGTGGACGACGCCGGAGCGACTAAACTCCGACATCCTCCAAGGGGGCCCGCTGTCGACGCTTAATATGTTCACAATGGGTGGCCTTGGAGCTACAAAGCTCTGACAACCCCTGGTGGCCTACCTTCAACGATTCGTGCATTGACATCGGGAGCTATCGGACCTATCAAGCTCTGATAAATCCTAGGGGGCCAATTATGCACATATGCTAGGGGGCCAACAAGATACAGCACAGCATATTGAAGACAAAGCAAAATTCATGGCAGAAAGGAGGATTTCATTAATCAAAAGTACTGGATTACAAAATTGGGGTTACAACAAGGGGCAAAAGGAAAAATGTCCTAGCCACTAGAGGATCTAAGTCATGTGGAAAAACAAAGCAACCTTCTCAGCAGCTTCTTCAACACTAGATCTGGCGGCATCCTCTTCTTCGGCAATGATTCGTTCAAAGACCGGATCAAGAGAGAATTGGGGGTCTCGGCTTTTGTAACACACCAAGACATACTCGGCAATGTTCTTGGCCAAAGATTTACCCTCTATCTCCAGCTGATCAGCAATGACATTACCCATCGCGTCGAGTTTGCTACCAGTAGAGCCAAGTGCCACCAGCGTTTAGTCCAGCTCCTGCGTTGGGTCCTCTGGGCATACTGGACTGAAACCAAGAGGCACAAGATCCCTGTCACACGTCCCAGGAAGTACCATACCATCAGGGACTCAGTTGCCTTCAAGCTCTGCAGCTCTTCCAGTGACCTTTGGGCGGCCGCTAGCTCCGAACTCTCCCGAGCAAGGCATTCAACCACTTTGGCATATTGTTGCATACTTTCAGCAACCTGCTTCTTGCGGTTGGTTAGCTCCGTCTCCCAGAGGTGGATGCGGTTCCGCCGTTTGTCTAGGTCCTTCTCCCTGCCCCTCACCTTCCCTTCTCTGGCGGCAATATCACTCTCTCTCTTCGAGAGATCCTGCCCCAGCTGCCAGTACTTTTCTTTCTCCTCCTCACTCCACAGATCCAACTTTTTGTTGCGATCTGCCAAATTTTGTTCACCCAGAGTCAATTTTTGGGTGACCTCTTCCTCCCTCTTCAAAATATCCTCCTGTTGTTCCAGGAGTTTTTCTTCCCTTGCATCAAGGTCCGCCCGGTGCTTCTGGAGAATCTCGTTCAGTGTAGTGAGGTTCTCGTGACGCTCTCTAGCAGCATCACTCCTCTCCTTAGCACGTTCGAGAATATCCTGAGAATTTGCGTCGAGGGCTCTGATGGAAGCTTCTTTCTCCTCCAGCAGCTTGCCCCAGTACTCCATCCAGGCCATTTCCCTCTTGACCCACTCCTTCTAATCAGCAAGCCTCGTCTGAGCAAGTCTTGTCTCAAAGTTGAGCCTGTTGCGCCAACGCCTCAAGGTATGGCGCTCCTCCTTAAGAACCTTGCTCTCATGATTGAAGGCGAGCTGAACTTGTCAAAGGCTCGAGCAGGCATTGTCTATGGACAACACCAAGGGAATGGGCTCCGGATCTGCTGGGATCAACTCCGCTGGCTCCAGGGGATTCTCCATAAGAAAAATAGGGTCCCACTCTACAAGTGAGGTACCTTTGGCTCATGCGGCACTAGGGCCACCCTCCGGAAGTTCTTCGGCTACAGCAGAGGAAGAATCCGCTAGGGGAACTCCTACCTCCGGGGCCGACGCCGAAGGTCCTGCTGCAGGAACTTCAATCACTGGCTCCGTAGGGGAAGAGCCTGCCTCCGCCTCTTCATGGCGTTCTACCACGGGCGTTGGCACCTCTGGAGCAGATATTTTGAGGGTGGTCGTCGGGGCTCCACCCAAAGCCATCTCCATCGCCAGCTCAGGTGCTGGTATATCAGCTACTTCCGCCTCAACCGCCGAAGCTTCAACAACTTCTGGTCTGAGGACTGGAGCTTCAACTACCTCCGGCTCAGCGACCGGAGCTTCAACCATCACCAGCTCAGTTGTCATATCTTCAATTGCCTCTGACTCAACGGCCAGGGATTCAACGATTATGGCTCAGGGGCCGGAGCTTCTGACGCCACTGGCCCCGCAACAACTTGTGGTGTGAAAATTGAAGCTTCGATAACCTTCGGCTCAGATGTTGGAGCTTCCGACATCTCCAACTCCTGCACGGGAGCTTCAACTTTTGGCACTGTCTCCTGGGGTACATCTTCAACTTCTCCCATGTGGTCCAATGCTACCACAGGAGCTTCCGGCGTCTCTTCCGGCTCCAAGACTATGACAGCTGGTGCAGGAGCTGTTGTGTCCTCAGGCAACACTTGAGAGGGCTCAATAGTTGGAGCTGGAGCTTTAGCTTGTGCAGCCCCAGCCGGTGCGACAAAGGCCAGATCCTTAGACCCCGACTTTGATGCCCTAGAGTCAAAGAATCGGAAGATTCAAAACATGATAAAAACAAGAGTGGAAAATCAAGGTGAAAAAGCAAAGCTTACCTTGGGAAGCTACCGCCCCAATCGGCACAGAACCTCTTCGCCGGAGGCTCGGAGCCGGAGCTTGTCGTGATCAGCATGGAAGGAGCTCCTGAATGTCGCCTAGAGCCTGTCGTCGTCGTTGGTGATGCCTCAGCCGAAGACTAACTCGGCCGGGAAGAACCTCCAGACCTGGAGCCCCTCGCTGGTACCGGGATCGGAGTCAACTATCCTGAACTAGCGCCTCTCGAGGATGCTAGCACCAGAGGAGGTGTAGCCGCAGAAGACCTCCCTCACCGGGGAGAAGGGGATATTGTGGATGGAGCAAGCTTGACGGACCTCCCATCAGCATGCTTCGGCTTCCTCTTCCGGCCGGAAGGTTCGGCTGGCTCTTTGCCCTTGCCCTTGCCAATGACTTAAACCTTGTGGCTCGGAGCAGGGGTGGCCACCTCCTCGGAAGCTCTGGGGATTACAAACCTGGAGGTCCAGCATTGTTCTACCACACCAAGGTCGTCTAGCGCCGACATCTTCCTCTAGAGCTCCCTGCTAATCTCTGGAATCATATTTAAGGGCAGGAAAGGAGTCAACAGAGCCAAGTCGTCGTCGCCGTCGACATGACCATGCTGAAATTTCTTGAGATGGAGCTTCAAAGCTTCATCATCTAAGTTGGATTTCAAGCCAGTTTCAATCCGGTCGTCATCCATCACACTGTTGAGAGCCCAGGTGAGCTTCTCCCTCTTCCTCAGCGGAGCCCACCTGTTCACCAAGAAATTTCCGAAGACGATCTGGGGGGTCACTCCACCCTCCACGCATTCTCGGATCCTGGCCAGGACAGGCTTAAACGCATCCAACAACTTCGGAACTACGTTCCAGGCCTCGGTGTCGATGTTGGGGAGTCCTTGGGGCAGCTCCAACCTGTCGTGCTCATTCACAGCAATGACGATCCAATCTTTCTTCCAGTCATCCCATTTTCCCAAGGGGAACGACTTCAAGTACTTGAAGGGGCAGTTATTGCGCTTCACGAAGTAATAGAATCCAACCAACTTTGTCCCCTTGCCGGTGATATGAGCTGTGAAGAAGGTTCGGAACAATTCAACGCAGGGAGGCACACCCACCCACATCTCGCAGAAGTGGACGAAGGTGGCCACGAGTAGAAGGGAGTGCGGGCCGAGGTGATGTAGTTGGAGACCGTAGAAGTCCAGCAGCATCAGGATGAAGCTCGAGAATGGTGGGATCAGTCCCACCATGGCGTACGCCAAAAAATACACCATCTCCCCGCAGCGCTCCTTCTTAAAGGGGAACTTGCTAGCGCGGACTAGGTGGTTCAAGGAGTCACTGGACCATCCCATGAAGGTCCGAACCTTCATCAGATTGTCTTTGCTCTCGATACGGCTCTTGAAAAGACCCAACTCTATCTCGGCAAAGTGGAGCAAAGCAAGGGAAATCTAGGCGAAGTTTGGGACGCTCTGAGCGCAAGTTTAATCGAAAGCGTAAAGAGTTCTCAAACCGTGCATACTTTCCTTCTTAAGTAAGCCTCCGTGATGCTTGGATGGAAACCGCAACGAGAGCGGGATCACATTTCAAAAATCTACCCCGCCAATGATGAATGGGCCCAGGGCCACCCCGACGAAGAGGTCGAGGTTATTACCCCAGGTGAACCGTTGTCATGATGAGCGGCGGGAAACCCAAAGGCGGCACCCTGACAAGGCGCTCGGAACCGATATGATTTTCGTATTGGGAACTGGCGACCTTCAATTATGTGAGATCCGCACTCAAAGATCTCATCTGCCGCATTCATAACAAGCCACGCGATGATGGTTTAATCTCAGACCATTGCCCCAACGACACAACAGAAGACTTTCGAAGTCGAAGCGCAGGAACAAAGAATGGCCCCACCTTCGGTAGAATAACTTAAACCAAAGGATTTCTCCCAGAGGTGGACCCAGAGGCCACTGTCGGTACCCTGTGTATCGGGTACCCCACGATACCGCAAAAAGTGCAAGAGAGTTCCACCTGTAAAAGTTGAAGGTCTCCTTAGGCCCCACATGTCACACTGCACTGGACCAGCATCCTTCATATGGGTAGCTCTGGGAGTGACACGTGTAATGTAAGTTCGGAGCTAAACTCCCAACACAAGGAAGCTCCGCGGTCAACACGTGTATAACGACCCCGGACCTAACCTCCAGTAGAAGGGAGCTCCGGTGTTGCCACGTGTATAGCAGTTCCGGAGCTACCTCCCCACAAGGAGAAGCTCCAAAGCTGCCACGTGTGGAGCCTCCGAACCTACACCACCAACGAGTACACAGGCGAATCTCCAACAGCATGGACATTCAAGGGACAGTTAAAGCGGCAGTTACAAGACCTGATTATGTGTCATTAATGTTGTATTAATGACAAACGATCAGAGCATTGTTAATAGGGGTAACGCATCCATTAAGGCATGTTATCACACTATTAACCACGCTTAGTGCTCTTAGACAGTGTATTAGGCTATTAAATATGCCAGGGCCACAAGTCGGGCCAGGCAAATCATGTAACGGTCAGTCCTTGGACTATAAAAGGACTGAATTGTACGATACAGAGACAGCCAATTTGATCCAAGCGCCATGCATACTAGTGATACTCAATATAACAACACAAACCCCGTGGAGTAGGGTATTACGCTCAGGCGGACCGAACCACGTAAATCTCTTGCGTCATCATCTTGTTCTCGATCTCTACGTGCCCAAACCAATACAAGAACCTCCACGGGCTATTTGGTAGTACCGGGGGAAGTGTCGTTCTCACACTTCGACAAGCCTCTGATGTGGATGCCACTGTAAGGTAATACGCGGGATACTACTCGCTAGCACGCAATAAAATTAACCGCGTAAAACAGGAACACTTGGATGTGGATGATCATAGTTTCTCTCAGCTCACATCTATATAATTCATAGTTCATACATTGCAATTCATAGCTTTCTATCCTTAAAATTGCAATTCAGAAGACATGATTGTTGAAGTTCCACCTTCCACTTTGTAGCATCAATGTCTTCTCCATTTTCGACTTGGTGCCTAATGAAGACAAAGAGGGAAGGCACTACTTTCACACTATCATAGCCACCAAGGAGAACTAGTAAATTATCCGTAGTCTTCCGAGATGAATGATAAATTCTTCACAATTTTGTTCTCCAACCTGATACATACAATATATACATATTAATATCGGAACAGACAAACAACATTGCTAAAGGGGACAACAGGCATGGCTGCCGAATGCACTGACCTTCACAATGATTTTAAGGGCAATATTTTCAAATATTGGTTGTATATATTGGAATTGAGATTGATGCATTGAGAAACAGGTTGTCCATACTTATTATCTATACCAAGTTCAGTCTTGCACAACCTATTAATTGTTCCTGCAAAATGAATTGTGCAACATATCTTACTGCAAGACTAAGAAGGCCAATTGTGATCGTAACAATATAAAGAACAATAACTTTCTTTTTTAACATAAGATAAGTATCTAACAGTATCTTACTACACTATAATAGTATATTACAGAAGATAAGTATCTAATAGTAACAAGACAGTTTCAATACAAAAAAATAGCAATATATCTAACAGTATATTACAGAAGATAAGTATTTTACTGCACTACTCAGTATATAAGACAATAACAATACAAACAACAACAACATATTTAACAGTATCTTACTGCACTATAATAGTATGAAGGCGGATACGTGACAGATGAAGAGGGGCAGACCTGGCGGCGAAGGCGAGAACGGAGCTCGACGGCGATGTTGAGGGTGAAGACGGCACTCGACGACGACGCCAGGGGTGAGGATGGCGCTTGGCGTGGACGGAGGATGACGCTCGGCGGCGATGACCCTCGACATCGCCGTTGAGGGTGAGGATGGCGCTCGGCGTGGACGGCGACAGCGAGGGTGAGGACGATGCTCGGTGTTGACGGCGACAGTGAGGGTGACGACAGCGCTCGCGTTGACGACGATGGCGAGGGTGAGGACAGCGAGGGGGAGGGTTTGGCGGTGGCGGGGGAGGGCTTGGCAGCAAAATGAAAATGTTAGGGTAGTAGGGCGCGACCGGCGGTTCATTTATAGAGAAAATATTTTCCACAAGCGGCAGTTTCTTAATCACAGCCTGAGAAAACATTTTAAATAAATTATAAAACTAATTTTCTCAGACGGTATAGTCTTAATAATCGCTTGGGAAGCTGAGCAGTCGCTTCCTAAGGATACTATTTTCACATGCCTTTTATGGATAAGTACCGCTTGTGAAAACTTAAGATACTTTTTGGTCAACTTATGCAATATATATCTATAATGATTTTTACATCAGCAATGTGTAACACACCCACAAAAGCGATGAATAGTTCATTAGTTTATGTTTTTTATAATATATATCTATAAAGATGTTATTTATTGTTAGTAGAACATGTTATTAGTTCATTTTAAGTAGTTTATCGTTACGATAGCATGATTAAAACTATTTTTCACACTAAACTGCATGATCGTAGGACAGCAACATAAAGTTCATTACCATAAAAACAATATATTACATAAACAAGAAAAAAAAACAACAGAACTAATAACAAGAAACGAAAAAAACTACTACTCCTCGTCCTCCTCTTTGGGCTCCTCCTCCTTAGGCTCCTGGCGGCAGGCGGGTGGCGCCTGGGGCGCCTCCCGAGACGGAGACTCGAAGCCCAATTTCCTTAACATCGTTGCCACTAGGTCATCGCGGCCGCCGACGCTGAGCTTGACCGCCAACGTCTCCCGGAGGGCATCAAGGCAACCGGCCAAGTGCGTCATGCCAAAGACGTAATGGCCCGTGGTCCCCATTTCAGTTTACTGTGGAAGGAGATCGAGCACAAGGTGGCGCATGGAGCGCGATGTATTGTCAAATACACCGGGCGCCATTTTCCGAAAAGCCCACTGCATATCCGGGGGGAGTTCAGACGTGGTCGCTTCTCCTTGGGGTCATTAGGCGGGCTTGGCGGAGACGTGTTCTTGTCGGCCATGGTGTTCTTGGCGCGGTTTTGCGAAGAGGGAAGAGTGGCTATCGGAGAAGATGATGGCGCGCACGGGTGATCTTATAGCAGCAGCCTGACGGTTTGTCTCTCGACGCGCGTAGTGGTGATGAGATGCGGAGCGGTTCAAATTGAATTCAAAGGACGCGCATGTGTTGCACGCGTTTAAGGCATCTCAGTAACTGGCGTGCATGCTCGGTGCGCCTGGTCGTATCAGCCGCCTGTATTAATGAATACTATGCAGGCGGCTCGTTCTTCAATAGCTGCCTGGTTAATTTACAAAGGCGGATCATTTACATGAGTCGCATGTATTCAATTATTACATGCGGCTATTAACTCATTCAACAAAACATGCACTATTTTTAATGGCCGCCTGGGTAAAAAAATCGAGACGTCTGTAAAAATTCGTTTTTTAGTAGTGTCTATGTCTTGCTTGTCAGAGTTGTATAGCTTGTTTGGAGAAAGGTTACAATCGATTGGCTCGGAGGCCTCTTCCTCCGTACCCCACTTGGTCTCAAAGCTCCGCGTAGCTCTCACAGAGCGGATCAGAGGAACTGTTACAAAACATTTAACATGTGATCACTTGAAAGGTCACTAGAGGTTCTAACCGCCTACCCGAAAAGTCATGTCTCCTCACAAATGTGTCTCTTCACAATGTATAAATATATGATGAATGAATGAATGAACACACGGTTGAATCATTTGCACATTGTCTTTGTCTCTCTCGCGTTTTCACTTTCAATACGTTATCAGCACGATCTACCGAGCGATCGAAAGGAAGAACGAAGAGCGATATCACAGTAAGATGTCTGGAAACGGAACACTTACTGATTTTGTTCTCATCACTCTTCAAGATGAAGATGCTATCCATCATTGACTTCGTCAAGACATGATTGATCAAGAAGGTCGTCGGCACCATGAACGTCGCCGTTACCGTGGTGGACGGTTCCACCGTCCGACGGCCATCCCTACAAGATTCAATCATCGTGTGCGTCATGGTGGCCGGCGCTGTTGTCGTTGCCGCCGCGTGCGCCACGGTGAATGACGATTTGGACGTCGTTGTCGTTACTGCCGTCGTGATCGTCGGTGTAACCACCGAGCAACTGCCATTCCAGTGGCACAACCGCCAAGGAGCATTCTTAGACGTCATGTCCAAGATCGTCCTCCGACCCCCTACCCCTCCCGTCCCTCGGATGTTGATGACCACCAAGTACAGGAACCGAGCGCCATTCACGTTGGGGAAAACCCCAACCGGGCTGCACCGATTCTAAGACCCTCGTCATCGAGTGGACGGGGGGAGGAGGGAGGAGGAGAAAGAGATGGAAACTCGACCATCTCGGTGGCCGCCGAAACTACCACGCCGGCAGTTGCCGACGTCGTGACGCCGCCGCCGATACGGCGAACGGCGAGGATTCAGATCGGCCCAAGGGTTCTCCCTCGAGAACCCTTGGCATCAAGGACATCACATAACTCGTCGGCGCCGCCTTCATCCACTATTGTACCATCAATTTCGCCGGCAACCTCTCATGGCGAAGTCAGGCCTTCGGGCCCCGGATCTCCGCCGGTGCTCACGAGCCCGAGCGGGAACCGAGTACTTCGCCGCTTTGCTCATCTCGCCAGCCGAACCCGTGGTTCGGCCGCCGGCCAAAGCCGTTGAACGATGAAGCATAGGGGGAGCGGCGCCGAAGATTAAAGGCAAAGCAGGAGGACGGCGCCGAAGGAGAAAAAGGCGGGAAACATACCGTGCTGCTTCAGACGATCGGAGGAAACAGACCGCGAGGCCGCGTCAGATCGGAGGAAGCGAGCTCGGCCCAGCGCGCAACCGCGGAAGATCGGACAACGCAGGCCTGGGCCGCGCTTCGACCGCGAGTCAACAACGCGTTTGACCGCGAGATCGGAGCATGCGGGCCGTGGGCCGCGCTTCGACCGCGAGTCAACAACGCGTTTGACCGCGAGATCGGAGCATGCGGGCCGTGGGCCACGCTGCGATCGCGAGTCAACCACGCGTTTGACCACGAGATCGGAGCATGCGGGCCGTGGGCCGCGTTTTTCGGTTAACTGCGGTTTTTCAGGCTGACTATATATAATTACTGTTTAATTAGTATTTGCAGTTTAAATTTAGTTTACATTTCTTCAAGTGTGTATGTAATGTAAATATTTGTAAATATAATTATGATCAATGTATATATTGATTATGACAATGTGTATATTGCATTTATTTGCAATAAATCTAATATTTGGCTAATTTTCAAATTTTGGCCAAAACATAGATGAAATTAAAAACCACATTGTACAAAATTCTTTGTAAGGCTATTTTCCAAAATTTGGCCAGAACTTAGAATTTTGTTTGTTATATTAACAATTTTTACAAATACTGTCATTTAAGCAAGTTTTAGAATTTTGGCTTATCTGACTACACACATAAAATATAAAATCAGTTTGGTTCAATTTTGTTAGGCCATTTTTCTAAAATTTGGCTTAATGAAATGTGAATCATACACAAATAAATTGTTCTTTTTGTCAAGCCATTTTTGACATTTGGCTAGATAAAAATGAATAATTCCTATGTGTTTTTCATTATGATTAACACAGATTACAACACCACCATGATGATTTTATTAATAAAATCTCTGGTTGCCTAAATGTAGGACCCAATGGCTCGCGAGTTCGAAGAACTTGCCCTTGATGGTCACAACTGTCCTACATGGGCATTGGACATCATGATAAGCTTGGCATACCGAGGAATCATGGCTGCACTTGATCCCCCTGAAGGAACAAATGCATTATTTCTGGATACACAAAAGTATCAAGCACTATACATCATTCAAAACCACCTTCATCCAGACTTAAAGTTTGAATATGTTATGGAGGAAGAACCTCATAGTCTTTGGACTGCACTCAAAAATCAATATGAACAGCAAAAGGCAATTTTATTGCCTGAGGCCAACCATGAGTGGACTCAACTTCGTCTCCAAGACTTTAAGTCTATAGGAGATTATAACCATTTTGTTCATAAGGTGTGTGCCAAATTGCGATTTTGTGAGAAAGAACCATCAGAGGATGACAAGATTAAAAAGACTCTTCAAACTATGCTTCCCTATGATAGGATCTTACAACATCAATATAGGGCGCGGAACTACGAAACTTATGCTGACCTCATTCGAGATTTACTTCAGGCCGAGAAGCATGATGAACTTACCATTAAGAATCATCACCAACGTCATGTTGGGGCTGCTTCTCTTCTTGAAATTCATCACAATGAGAAGAAAGCAAATACTTCTAAGGATGCAAATCCAAAGAAGAATGGTAGATCTGCTAGGCGTCGTCGCAATAGGCAGAAAAATAAAAAATTTTCAAAGACAATGAAAAAGAATGGTGCTCCTTTTAAAGGGATGAATGTGCAGTGTAAGGCATGTGGCACTTACAAACATACAGCGGATAAATGCCGCACACATAAACACCTTGTAGCATTGTACCAGAAATCACTTGGGAATGACAAGAAGAATCAAGGATCGGGAACTGAATATGAAACTCATTTCAGCATCCCGACAAATTCAACGTTTGAAGTTGGTTGTTCTAGTGAGGATCAAAACCCTAGAAATGACGAATCAACGTTGAATGATGATGACAACATGGACATGGACAACACTATGGTGGAATACAATTCGAACAATGTATTCGATGATCTTTTATAGATCTTCTACCATAGAAATGTACATATTTTAGTTCATGTAAATATTGAAAGTGTGTTGTAATATAAATATATTTATATTGTATTAGGGTTATCCAGCACTCTAATATTTTATGTACATAAATGTATTTTTAATGCAACTCATTGTGTTATTCTTATATTAGATTTACGGGAAGTTTCCGATGGAAGAAGAAATGTGCCTTGTGGATAGTTGCACCACTAACTCTATACTTAGGGAAACAAAATAATTTCAGACCCTAACTAGGAGGTCAGGAAATGTTTTGACCATCGCTGGACGCGATGCAACAATAGTTGGCTCTGGCCGAGCCACTATTATGTTTCCTAATGGGACACAAGTGATGATCGAGGATGCTTTATTGTATCCCGATTCTACACGCACTCTCATAAGTTTTAGAGATATTCGGAAGAATGGGTTGCATATACATACCCATGAAGAGAATAAAGAAGAATTTCTTCTTGTCTCAAAATCTTCCGAATATGGCCAAGAAGTTCTAGAAAGAATTCCTTCTACTCCATCTGGACTGTACTACACGTACATAAAACTCGTACCATATGTTGCATACAAGATGATTTTCCAGAATGTTGATACATTCAAGACCTGGCATTCACGCCTAGGCCACCCCGGAATAGGGATGATGCGGAAAATTATTGGAAATTGCACCGGCCATGATTTAAAGAACACTAAATTTCCAAAATCTAATGATTTTATGTGTACTTCATGTGCTATGGGCAAGTTGATCTTGCGGCCTTCTCCGCTAAAGATCCATGCTGAACCATTAAAGTTCCTTGAAAGAATTCAAGGAGATATTTGTGGACCTATACAACCTATGTGTGGTCCATTTAGATACTTCATGGTTTTAATAGACGCATCTACTAGATGGTCACACGTGTGTTTATTATCTACACATAACCATGCTTTTGCCAAATTTATGATACAAGTCATAAGATTGAAAGCAAAATATCCTGAATATAGGATTAAAAGTATTCGTATGGACAATGCTGCTGAATTTTCATCTTGAGCCTTTAATGATTATTGTATGGCTCAAGGAATTGAAGTACAACATTCTGTTCCATATGTTCATACACAAAATGGTTTAGCAGAATCTCTAATAAAGAGGGTTAAACTCATAGCTAGGCTATTATTACAAGGATGAAATTTACCAACATCTTGTTGGGGTCATGCAGTTTTGCACGCTGCTGATCTTCTACAATTAAGACCAACTGCATATCATACCACCTCCCCTTTACAACTTGTACGTGGAGATCAACCCAATATCTCCCATCTGAGGAAATTTGGTTGTGCTGTATACACACCAATTTCACCACCTAAGCGAACTTCTATGGGCCCTCACAAGAAATTAGGAATATACGTGGGATATCAATCCTCGTCTATTATTAAATACCTGGAGCCTTTAACAGGAGATTTATTTACGGCCCGGTTCGCTGATTGCATATTTAATGAGGATCATTTCCCGGCTTTAGGGGGAGATAATAAATTTTCCAATGAAAGCCGAGAAATAATTTGGGATGACAATTCCATTCCAAATGTTGATCCACGTACAAAAGAAACTGAACTTCAAGTTCAGAAAATTATAGAGTTACAGCAACTTGCTAGTAACCTGCCAGATGCATTTACTGACTACAATAATGTCACAAAGTCTTTGAATCCCGCTGTCAATGCACCTTGCCGAGTGGAGGTACCAATAAAAACCACTCAACCTCCGAAAACGGGGGGAGCAAGTAAGAAAAAAGATGCTTCAAGCAAGCGTCCGAAGACTAGACCTTCCTCGAGGAAAGTAAATGGGAGTCAACAAAACATTGACCTAAATCAAAGGAATATTTTAAATCCTTTATCTAGCTCTCAAGTGCGCACTACAGAGCAGGCTGGACAATCGGAAAACCCTGATTCTTCTATGTTGGGAAGACAAGAAGAATTATAGGGAATAAGAGAAATTTCCATCAATTATACTAGTTCTAGAGAATTATTTGACTGTAATACAACGGTTGTCAACTCATGCTTTTCAACCTTGATTGCTGATCTTCTCCAAGATCCTGATCCTAAGACCATGGCAGAGTGTAAACAATGCTCGGACTGGATCAAATGGAAAGAAGCAATCAAGATAGAACTTGACTCACTTAAAAAGAGAGAGGTATTCGGAAATGTAATACCTACTCCTCCTCGAAACTATCCTGTTGGGTTCAAATGGGTTTTCGTTCGAAAACAAAATGAAAACAATGAGGTTGTGAGATACAAGGCAAGGCTAGTTGCACAAGGGTTCACGCAGAGACCCGGCATTGATTTTAATGAAACATATTCTCCTGTTATGAATGGAATAACTTTCCGATACTTGATATCACTGGCAACACAAAAACATCTATCTTTGCAGTTGATGGATGTCGCGACTGCATATTTATATGGGTCACTAGATTCAGATATTTATATGAAGGTTCCCGATGAGATACCCATACCGAATGGAAAAGTAGATCGCAACATATTTTGTGTTAAACTTAACAAGTCTTTATATGGCTTGAAGCAGTCTGGAAGTATGTGGTATAACAGACTGAAGGAGTTCCTTTTAAACAAAGGCTACTCTACTAATGATGATTGCCCTTGTGTCTTCATTCGAAGATCCTCAACTGGTTTTTGTATCATATCAGTATATGTTGATGATTTAAATATCATTGGCACTGAGAATGACATTAAAGAGGCGCAAAATAATCTTAAAAAGGAGTTCGAGATGAAGGATTTAGGTAAAACTAAATTTTGCTTGGGTTTACAACTCGAGCACCTTCATACGGGCATTCTCGTACACCAATCATCTTATGTTCAAAAAGTATTGGAGAAATTCAATATGAACAAAGCATATCCATCTAAAACTCCTATGGTAGTAAGAGGCTTAGAAAGGGATACATATCTATTTCGGCCATGCCAAGAAGGAGAAGAGGTGTTGGGTTCTGATTACCCATACCTTAGTGCCGTTGGTGCACTTATATATCTTGCAAATAATACAAGACCCGATATTGCTTTCGCAGTTAATTTATTAGCAAGATATAGTAATGTTCCTACAATGAGACATTGGAATGGAGTAAAGAATGTATTAAGGTACCTTCAAGGTACACAAGATCTTAGACTTTTCTTTCCAAAGAAACAAGATCTAAACCTCATCGGCTATGCCGATGCGGGTTATTTAAGTGATCCACACAACGGTAGATCACAAACCGGTTTCGTGTTCCTACACGGACAGACGGCAATTTCTTGGAAGTCTTCTAAACAGACTCTAATTACTACATCTTCTAATCACTCCGAAATCATAGCATTATATGAGGCCGCACGTGAATGTGCTTGGCTACGTAGAGTGATTAATCATATCCAACTATCAAGTGGCATTGGGCCCATTGACTCACCAACTATTATCTATGAAGATAATGCCGCTTGCATTGCTCAGATGCAATCAGGTTATGTGAAAACTAATGTTACTAAACACATAGCTCCTAAATTATTTTATCCACATGAACTTCAAGTAAATGGAGAAATAGATCTCTAACAAACTAAGTCATGTGATAATTTAGCAGATTTATTCACTAAGTCCCTACCATACTCCACATTTTCTAAATGTGTTAATGATATTGGTATACGTAGACTTAGAGATTTGCAAGGTTTAGGGGGAGCTTTATCGAGAGCTACCTGATAATTAAGCATCAAATTGTACTCTTTTTCTTATGTGAGTTTTTCTCTTAATAGTTTTCTCACAATAAGTTTTAATGAGGCAATGACAATGCAAGATAATGTCTGTTTTCTTATTTTCCCCACAGGGGTTTTTATTTGAAAACAATTATGACATTATATGTTGTGTTTTCTCCTGTTTTATAAAAAGTTTTCAGGAGTTTTTACACAAGCATTTTATTGTAAATAAATATCTTCTGATTTTTCTCATTGGGTTTTTCGAAGATAGTTCATTCTACAAAGAGGAATTCAAGTGCTCAAGGAGGAGTGTTACAAAACATTTAACATGTGATCACTTGAAAGCTCACTAGCGGTTCTAACCGCCTACCCAAAAAGCCATATCTCCTAACAAATGTGTCTCTTCACAATGTATAAATATATGATGAATGAATGAATGAACACACGGTTGAACCATTTGTATATTATCTTTATCTCTCTCGCGTTTTTACTTTCAATGGGAACATCTTTCTGTGCATGGCACAAGTGCCTTCTTAAAATCCTTCCTGCCCCCGTCTTGTCGGCGCTCAGGAAGACCATGCCCGACCTACGGGGTGTAGGGGAACATTGTTTACTCCTCCCTAGCTGTGTCCCAAGCAGGAGGCGAGGCGAGATTAGGTCCGTTCACGAGCGCAGCTGGTCATCTCGGCCGTGTGGGTTCGGCGATTTTTGCGATGAGCCAAATTATCAGGGACTTAGTCGGGGTGAGAAATGAAAACCCTCTTTTGCTATTTCAAAATTTTGGGACATAAAAGTAAATAAATAATAAATAATATTTATATTGATTTTACACAATTTTTAATGAATTAATTTGTTTATTTTCACAGCTCAAATTTTGTTAACAATAGTAATAAAATCTCTTATTTTTATTTATAAATTGTATGAATACGACATACAATATTTTTCGTCCAACCAACCACTGAGAGCATTTTCATCAAGAAAAGTTCTCTCCATGGTCGACGCGTATAACCGTATTCTATTATTAGCGTGTCTATCAGAAAACTATAGATAAAAGATAATCCATGAGTAAAGACGCAAAGAAATGGTGTCTTGCAGCAAATTCTAGGTTTTTTTATCAACGCTACTTTTATTACTACTAATTGCCTACGTGCCTGGTCTCTCTGCGAACGTTATCGTTTCGATTTTTGTGCAACATCTGTTGACGCTTGGGATATGTGGACTGGATGGGTGGTTATATTTAACTAGACTGCCACCCGAGTGTGTGCACGGCATCGCTATTCGCTAGCCACAATGAGGCCGCGCTCATGCGTGAGATACTTGAAATCTCCGTGTGCGTAGTGTGAACCGGTATGGAACTGGCAAACGAATCGTAAATACATTTTTCCGTTGAAGATTCGGTCGGAAACGAAAAAACCCGGGTCCGATGATTTAATTTTCTTCCAGCCTGGTTGGTCCGTTCACGGCCCGGATCGGAGTTCGGATCATATACGTTCCGAGAATCCCGAACCCCATAAATATGCGCCGCACCCGCAGCTGCCTTCCAATAATCCAACAAAGCGTCAGATCACTCAACAAACCGTACCTACGATCCCGCCGACGGAAGTCGCAGGCCGATCGATCAAAAAGGACGGCGGCGCCCAGTACTGCCGCACGGTCGAGACGCGACCCGGCATCTGGGCCGAGGGGTAGGGGGAGGCGGCGGCGATGGCAGCGCCGGACGTGATGGAGGAGTACGCGGAGACTGTGAAGGATCGGAAGCAGGAGGAGAAGCTCAAGAACGTGAACCTCGACGACTGGCTGCCCATCACCTCGTCGCGCAACGCCAAGTGGTACTACTCCGCCTTCCACAACGTGACGGCCATGGTCGGCGCCGGTGTGCTCGGCCTCCCGTTCGCTATGTCGCAGCTCGGATGGTATTGTCGGTTTCTTCCTCTGTTCCGTTCTGTCCTAATCTTGACGTACGTGCAATATCGTAAATCTGAGATGATGAACTTGTCGTCAATGTAATGGAACGAACCTTATTAGGGGTCTTGGTACGGTGGTGATCGTCATGTCGTTCGTGGTGACGCTGTACACGCTGTGGCAGATGGTGGAGATGCACGAAATGGTGCCCGGCAAGCGGTTCGATCGGTACCACGAGCTCGGTCAGCACGCGTTCGGCGAGCGCCGGGGCCTGTGGATCATCATCCCCCAGCAGCTCATCGTCGAGGTCGGCACCGACATCGTGTACATGGTCACCGGCGGGGAGTCGCTCAAGAAGGTGCACGGTCTCCTCTGCAACGGCGCGTGCAAGGACATCCGCCTCACCTACTGGATCATGATGTTCGCCTCAATCCACTTCCCGCTCTCGCTCTTCCCCAACTTCAACTCCATCTCCGCCGTCTCCGCCACCGCCGCCATCATGTCGCTCACCTACTCCATGATCGCCTTCGTCACCTCCGGGGTCAAGGGTGCCCACGCCGCGGTGACGCCCGACTACTCGCTCCGGGGGACCACCACGGCGGGCAAGGTGTTCGGCGTGCTCAACGGCCTCGGCGCCGTCATGTTCGCCTACGCCGGCCACAACGTCGTGCTCGAGATCCAGGCCACCATCCCGTCCACGCCCGAGGAGCCGTCCAAGAAGCCCATGTGGCGCGGCGTCGTCGTCGCCTACGCTATCGTCGCGCTCTGCTACTTCTCCGTGGCGTTCTCCGGCTACTACGCCTTCGGCAACTCGGTGGAGCCCAACGTGCTCATGTCGCTTGAGAAGCCGCGATGGCTCATCGCCGCCGCAAACCTCATGGTCTTTCTCCACGTCGTCGGGAGCTACCAGGTGTACGCCATGCCCGTCTTCGACATGATCGAGACCGTGCTCGTCAAGAAGCACAAGTTCCAGCCCAGCTTCTGGCTCCGCCTCGTCGCCCGCTCATCCTACGTCGCGGCCACCATGTTCGTCGGGATGACTTTTCCCTTCTTCGACGGCCTCCTTGGATTCTTCGGAGGATTTGGTTTCGCGCCAACCACATACTTTGTAAGACGACGTCACTCTCTCGATTTCCTGATTATTATTTAATTCATTTGCCAGCTTATATGTATATATGTTGTTAATTTTAATGATTAATTTTGCAGATCCCTTGCATCATCTGGCTTATGCTGCGAAAACCAAGGAAGTACAGCCTGTCATGGATCATCAACATTGTAAGTCTGTCTCACCCATTTTTAGTAGTGGATAACGGCAATTTATTAGGAATCAATCCTTGTTATTTTCACGCGAGTAATAAAGTCTTGTAGTTAATCTGTTGGGGGGTGTCCTCATTATAATTTTTTTATGTATTTTGTCTGGCTCAGATCTGCATCGTGGTGGGAGTGTGTCTGACGGTGATTGCTCCCATCGGAGGCATGAGGCAGATCATCCTTGACGCCAAGACTTTCAAGTTCTACGCGTAATAGCAAGAGAAATGGAGGAGAAAGGGACTTATTCGTTGTGTATGCGATTTCTTTTGTTTTCCGGATAATGCAATCTGTTCCTTGTTTTACTGAATATTTAATACATATACGTTCAGTAAAATATCTTATATTATAGAGAAGATTGAAACACGTGGATCTATGTATTTCGATAAGAAGTGCTACGCGTGAATCAACATTATTTGTTTGTTTGTTCACTTAATGGTTGGACTGGATGGAAGTCGCCGCCAAAGTCTGACTTTTTTTATCGAAAGATCCGAACAGGGTTCAGCATATGTATTATATGAAAAAAAAAACACAGTACATGTAAGAGAATTGCCCAACTCTCTTAGAATTGCCAATGTCGACTTGCTTCTGCCGCTGCAGAGTAGAGTAGTCAAAGCTTCCTCATACCCGTACACTTTTCCTTCCCTTTACTGTTGGAACAAGGCTTTGCGAGATAGCAAAGAAGCCGCAACTTTCTTTGTTGTCTGACTGGATGTTCGGAAAGTGGAGTACCTAGACTCCACTTTTCCTGGACATTAGCCAAGTCCAGAAAAATTATATTCACTTACTCATCATAGAAAAATTCCGAAGAATCGAGAAAGAGCGAATTCAGAAGGTTTTTATTATATAAAAATTAAGTAAGAAAACGGATGCACGTTATGGAGAGAAATGAGCCAATGAGAAGAAGGCGCCAAAAACTAAATTTCTCCAGGTATTTGCACGCGATTGTGGATCGTGTGAACATCATAGCTCTGCGGAAAACTAAAAGACGATTCTCACGAGATGTTGTTTCCTGAACCACCTAAACATGAATTAGATAAACCCAGATTAGTTGGATCACCGAAACACAAACTTTTTAGGGGTGTTGGCGCAAAAGTTTGTTTAGAAGATCCGGGCATCACTAAAATACGAGGTACAAATAAATAAGCCATGTGAAGTTAGAGCCAAAGCTCTGATGTTGAAGGATATTTTATGGAACACGACGAGTCAGGAAAAGATCCCTCGACAACGAAACCGTTTAATATTAAACAAATACATATATTAATATGGTCTATCCGACCAAAGTGGTGCCATTATCTAGCGGTTAGGACATTGCTCCTTTATTTTTCTCTTCTTCCTAATTTCTGGTTTTGAATTCTTGAAAATTGGAACATATCTCACAAATATACTACTCCTTCCAATCCTAAGTTACTTGTCACTCTATAATTTATTTTTGAACTAGAAAGTAACAAATAATTTGTGATGAAAGAAATAACAAGATTTGATATCTCCGATTTCGCAGATTGCGTGCCATTTCGTATCAAAAAGGTGACAAAATACCGTAGTTCTACCATGGAACGTAATGCTACGCTGAGATAACCAATAATTCTATCTCTGTCCCAAAATAAGTTCATCTCTAGGATTTTACCAAGTTAAAATGACTAGCAGATACGTACAAGTACACACGGTAATTACACCATATAAGTACACTACAAAATACAGATGAATCTATTGAAACTGGTTCACTGACTATCTTTTTATGTGCTTCAGTGCTTGATCAATGTTAAGAACTTTTTTCTTTTTTGACTTTGACCAACTCTAGAAATGAACTTGTTTAGAATAGACTGAGTATATTCCCACATACACATTATCACACCCTAACTTAATGGCAATCAGACGATTATAGTACGCCAAATATCCCTCAGCAAGATCACATTATTTCCCTCCACAGCGAAATCAAAATAGCGATGCAGTGAACATCATCAGTGTTCAGGTCAACGTTGAAGGCACTAGGATAAATCTACAGCACACACCATAATGGCTCAACTGATAAAACGACAGAAGTAAAGAACATAATATATGCAATATATGTTCACCGATGAGCTAACTGGACCACCACTACAGATCACAGCTGCACAAAATTTGCCGGTCACACTGTGCTGTCATCTTGATTTACCAGGTACACAAAGATCAAATAGTGTGAGTTAATCACTACTACAATAAGCCTCATCGCAGGCGGCTCCAAACGTATTATCACACGCGATTTCTAAGACCGTCTGAAACGAAGAGCTTGTGATAATCTGCAATTTCACAGGCGGAGAAGTGAATTCGTCTGTGAAGACAAATTATCACAAGCGGTTCTTTACTTATGCTAGCTGCCTGTGAAGACATATTATCACAGGCGGGTCGTGCAGCATATATAACCGCCTGTGATAATTGTGTTTTCACAGACGGATCTTTATATACGACAAGCCGCTTGTAGAGACAGTTTATCACAGCCAGTTTGTACCATAACAATAACCGTCTATGATAATTAAGTTATCACAGATGGTTCTTTACCTATATCTAGCCGCCTGTGATAATGATATTTCACAGGCAGGTCTAGCCGTAGGTAAATAACCGCCTGTGATAAGGTATAACCTATGCAGTACTAGCTGCTTTTATTTCTAATTTCCAGGTCAATTCAATATAATCACAGAAGTCAACAATATCATCACATAAGTAAATAATATAATCACAGAAGTCATCTCACAGAAGACAATTTCACTAAAAAAATATACATATGTACAAGTTACACATACAAGTCATCTCTGTACAAGTTACACATACAAGTCATCTCATAGTTTACAAGTTTCACTAAAAACTGTTTATATTGGCATAGTCGGAAAGTTCTGGCACATCAGCTATTGCACTATGCTCATCAAAGAAGTCTCCCCTTTTGTGCAAAATTTCGCGACGCACGAATTGACACAGTTCAGAAGCAATCTTGTCGGCTCCTCCACCAGGAATACTTCTACAAACCGACCATTCTTTGTTCACATTCTTCGTGTGCTGCAATGAAACACATAACGAGGTTTAGAATGTGTTGGTTTGAATAATCTCAAAGTATAGATCAAAGTGAGAGTATACATGAATTTATTTGGTATTTTTGGAGCAGTTGTACTATGAGCAATTGAATTTTGAAGTTGGAATCAAAATATGAAAATAATGAAACTCAAAAGTAAGAAAATAAGATATTGATATTAAGGATAACTTACATCCACACAATTCACTCTATATTCGCTGGCGGTCCGAACATGCTCACATACATAATACCTGCATAAGACACTCCCAGCAGACTGCTTCGGACAAGCATAATATGTTTTAATATCCAATGCATTCTTATTAGGAGGTCTCTGACCGTCAAGCCGTTCTGCATAAAACCGCCAAACGGTGTAATACAAGAAATGTCATATAAAACTTGTCAACACATTCTAAATATGTGTAAATTAAAAGTATCAAATAAACGTACAATTTCAAAATGGAAATGAAATCTTTGTAACGATCTGGTGGGTAATCGCCTAAGTCCAAGACTGTTGCCAAACCCTACGTTGGCTTGATGAAGATCATTATGTAATGGTTACTGCACACATACAAACACACGTATTAAGTTAACAATTAGCAATAATTGCTATTTCAGTATCATGTGTCGAACTTACTCGAAGTGGTATGGAGACTTTACGAGGTCCTTGCCGTCTCTTACAAAGTTAAACATTGCATGCCCTATGACAAAGTTAAACATTGCATGTCACGTTGAACCATATGTATTGACTTCTATGGGAGCAAGTAAAGGTTTAAGTAAAATGGAGACATTGCAGAATGCGGCGATGGAGCTTTTATATGATGAATCAAATGGTTGTGATAAAGAGTTTACTACAATGTGTGCATTCTTAGAACTACTAAAGTTGAAAGCCACACACGGATGACCCGATTGTAGTTTCTCTAATCTTTTGAATCTTATGGCAGAAATTCTTCCAAATCCAAATAAACTGCCCAGAAGCACTTATAAAGCAAAGAAACTTCTTTGTCCGATGGCACTAGGTGTGACAAAAATACACGCTTGTGTGAACCATTGTATTATGTATCGTAAAGAGCATGAGCTCGCAACTAGATGCCCCATCTGTGGTGTCAGTAGATATAAGAAGGACTACAATCACCAGTATGTTACGAACATGAAAAAATCTCAGAAGAATAAGAAGTTTATTATTGGTCCTGAAGGTGACGATAATGATACTTCTAGCGATGCAGACGGGAAGAATAAGAGAAAAATTCCTGCCTTGTTGATGTGGTACCTTCCAGTAATTGATCACTTGAAGCGTTTGTTCTCAAAACCTAGGGAGGCTGAACTTATGCGTTGGCATTCAGAGCAACACAAGAAGAATGAAAAACATATTCGACATCCTGGTGATGCAACGAAGTGGAAAATTTTTGATATTCAGTATCCATAATTTGCAAAGGAAATCAGAAATGTGAGGTTTGTCTTGGGTACAGACGGAATGAATCTGTTTGGTGAAAAAAGGAGCATACACAACACATGACCTATGGTCTTAACGATGTACAACCTACCGACATGGTTGTGTCACAAAAGGAAATATATCTTGTTATCTGTTCTTATCCAAGGTCCGAAACAACCCAGCATCAAAATTGATGTGTTCTTGGAATCTTTATTGGAAGATATGGCAAAATTGTGGAATGAAGGGGTACGTACATGAGATGAGTACAAGCGGGAGTTTTTCACGCTAAGAGCAATGATATTCATTACCGTGCATGATTACCCCGGACTGTTTACATTATCGGGACAAATGAAAGGGAAGAAAGGTTGTGTAAGGTGCATGAATAGAACTAGATTTTTATACCTCACTTCATCCAGAAAGTGTACATGAGACACCGGCGGTTCTTGACAGATACACACAATTATAGGAAGATGAAAAAACAATTTGATAACAAAATCGAAAAAGATAATGCATCAAAACCTTACAGTGGAAAACTTGTGTTCGGAATGGTCAAGAACATTCATATTGCTTTCGGTAAGGGCAAAAAATGTAAAGGAATCAAGAGAAAGAAAAGTACATCTTCGGGTGGTGCAACTGACATGGCTTTCAAGAAACAATCATTTTTTTTTTCAAGTATCTTCCGTATTGGAAGAATATGGAATTTTACCATAGTATTGATTTGATGCACGTTACAAAGAATGTATTTGACAGCATCATTCGGACCTTGCTAGACATGCCGAGGAAAACAAAGGACAGATTAAATTCACGTATGGACCTAGTAAATCTTTATTTGAGACCAGAGCTTCATCTAGTAGAAATGGTGAATGGGAAGTATTACCTTCCCCCAGCCAGCTACAACTTGACACTAGAAGAGAAAAATGCAATTTGCGAATGCTTGCGTGGGATCAAAGTGCCCACTAGTTTCTCATCCAATATCCGCAAACTAGTCTCGATGAAAGACTTGTCTTTATTCGGTTATAATTCTCACGACTGTCACATGATGATGACAGTGTTCCTTGCCATTGCAATACAAACCTGAGCATATAAAAGTTGTCATCACACGTTTGTGTGACTTCTTCAATGCAGTATCACAAAAGGTGATAACACATGAAGATTTAGACTATCTGAAAACATACATCGTCGAGACTATGTGCAAGCTTGAGATGTGTTTCCCACCATCCTTTTTTGATATGCAAGTACACCTAATAATACATCTTGTTGATCATATAAAAGCATTGGGACCACTATATTTACATCATATGTTTTCGTTGGAGGGATATTTAAGAGTATTAAAAGGTTATGTGCGGAACCGTACTCATCCAGAGGGTTCAAATATGGAAGGATACACCACTGAAGAAGTGATTGAGGGTTGCGCTGATTACATCAAAGATGGAAAACCGATAGGTGTGCCTATACCAGTACATGAGGGTAGACTATGTGGGAGAGGCAATGTGGGTAAGAAAACTTATATTGTTCAAGATTACAAGAATGTACACTGTGCACATTTTGGTGTACTACAACAGCTCGCAGTAGCTGAGTCATACATAGAGGAACACCAAATTGAGCTTCATGAAAAAAACCAAGACCACACAGAGGACTGGATCATGAAAGAGCACATAAGATGTTTTACTGAATGGTTAATGGACAAAAATATACCATACGGAAACTCTATAGAAGAGGTAACAATGAAGAACTTAGTTTCTGGCCCATTTTGGTGACATCATGGCAAGTATATGACATCAATGGTTACACATTTTACACTAAAGAAAAAGATGGTAAGAGTGTTGCACAAGATAGTGGTGTTCGTATTGAGGCTTATGATTCGCAAGGCCAAAAGACCACATACTTCGGGTTCGTAGAGGAAATATGGGAACTCGATTATGGAGAAAGAATGGTAATGCCCGCATTTAAGTGCCAATGGGTCAAAAATCCTGATGGTGTGAAAGTGGACAATTACGAGCTGACACTGGTAGACTTGAATAAAGTGGGTTATAAAGATGACCTGTGGGTTTTCGTCGATAGTGTTGCACAAGTTTTTTATGTTCAAGATCCAAAAACTGAGAAGATGCACGTAGTTGTTTCTGGAAAGAAAAATATTTTTAGGGTTGAGAATGTAGGAGATAATGAAGAGGAATATAATTAGTATGAAGAGATGTACATTTTCACCAAACCAGTAAACATCAAGCACGTAGAGAGAAGCATTAAAAAGGATTTGAAACCCTATATGCGAGAAGATGCCAATGCTGGAAAAAATGTATGATATATAGTGTATATATCTGTATCCTCTGAAATCGACTTAGAACAATGCTCTATTTCAGCTTTAGGTATCATGTTTCAAACATTATTAAATTCAGCTTCTGTTTCGAACATTATTGCACTATTATATTTATCACCTTCACCCGTTCTATAATTTATCAAATTGTATGTGTATATAAATTTCTTTTGATCTATGATGATCAGGCTTGCCTTCCAACAGCTTGCTTCCAAACAACATCTAGAACCACAACTCTTGAAGCTCCTGTCAAGCTAATCCCTTCATAACAAGCTATTGTAGATGCAAGTAGCACCCGAGACTCATCATTTAGATTTTTAAAAGCTTCAATTGAAGTCTGACGATACTTCCCATCGATTTGAGGGCTTGTTTGGATAGGAGTGGATCCACTTCAATATAAGTGGATTGAGGAGAAAATTAGTTCATTCTTCACTCCAATCCACTTCAATCCAATTAGATTGAGTACACTCAAACAAGCCCTGAAAGATTTCTTTCTCTTCTCTCCATTTTAAAAACTTACAAAGATGCTACTTTATCAGTTCTAATGACTGAATATATTGACTACAAATAAGTACCATATGTCTTAGTGCTTCACACAAGCGACAAAGCGAACAACTTCAATCACAAATCTTGTTTGTTACTGACAGTTACAAGTGAAGGGTGTGTCGAAGCTATGTACTCCTCAACTTGGGTGTTCTTGAACTCCGATCCGTTGTCGCTTCGAATGTTCTTGATCGTCAATGAAAACTCATTTTGAGCACGCTTGAAAAACTTCTTCAAGGTTCCTTGAGTTTCTGTCTTATCATGCAAAAAGAAAAACCAAGTGAAGTGCGAAAAGTCATCAACAATCACTAAACCATATTTGTTACTGCCGATGCTTATGTAAGCAATTGGACTGAAAAGGTCCATGTGAAGTAGATCGAGTGGTCTTGTTGTAGTCATGACGTTCTTTGCGGGGTGAGGTGCTCCAACTTGCTTTCCGACTTGGCACGCGCTACAAGGCCTGTCTTTCTCAAAAACAACATCCTTCTTTCTCCGGTCATATGGTTGGCGCAACCACTGTCTAGCACCCATTTCGATCCATCGGAGGAATAGGCCTACAAAAAGAAATCATGCCTTGCTTTTAGGTACCCAAGCTTGCTTGGGTCCTTGGAGGTTAGTTACAAGAGATTTGGGAACCCACACATGAGACTTGGTGTTCGCATGGCGTGGCCCAACATAATGAGCATAAACTTTACCAAAAGTACTTATCATTAGAACATAAGATGCATCGAAAGTCCTGAATAATAGTTGTTGTTGTTTATATACAGGACTAGTTCGGGAAAACGGACTTGTCCGAGTAAGGACCGAACTAGTCCGATGATCATATGTGTTGACTTTGGACTTTCCAGCTTGGGAGGGTTTTCCCTTTACAAAGGCAATGTTTTCCTTGTTATTTTTATGGCTTCTAGCACATTGCTTTTCACCATAAGAATAACCAATGCCATACTGGATGCTTGTCCTTGGTAGAGGTTGACTTGCCATTCAAGCTAGTGTCAGTTTTAGCACATGAACAAGTGATAATAGCATCAGTTTTAAGTGGTTGAGAAGGTGAGCTTGAAGAGGATGAGGGGTCACTTTGTTTGAGTGACTCAACTTGTACCTCAAGGATTTTGTTAACCTTGGATAGGTTAGCAAGTTCATCCTTGATGGTGGTGTTTGAGTCGCTTAACTTCAAGCCTTGCTCGAGGCTAACTCAAGTTCCAGTGACTTGCCCCGCTCCTTTTCAAGTTCGAGAAGCTTGTCAAGTTCAAGATATTCCTTCTTTTGGGAGATAATCATATCTTCTTGACGGTTGATCAGCTTCTCCTTCTTGACAAGTTGATCAAGTAGAAATTTCATTTTTGCTGCTGTTTTCTTATCTAAGCCAATGAGCATGTCTTCATTATCACTAGCAAGTTCACTATCACTAGAATAGGAATGCAAGGAAGAGGATTTGGTTGTTACCTTTCATTTACCTTCCTTTGCCATGACGCAAGTGTTGTTGCCCTTCCATGTGCCTAGAGTTTGGAAGAGGGTGATCTTCTTGTATGTCTTCTCGATGGCTATGCTAGCCATCTCCTCTTCCTCTTCAGATGAGGACTCATCATTTGAGTCCCACTCCTTTCCTAGATGCGCTTGTCCAGCTTGCTTCTTTCTTGAAGAACTTCTTGGGTTGAGGTCTTGTTTCCTTTGTTTTCTTCGTATGGGCAATCAACTATGTCGGAGTCTGGTTCCAGCAGTTCTCCCGGTACTACTGTTGGTAGCCCGCGAAGTTTGTAGTTCGGTATCGGGTGCACAGATATTCAGAACACGATGAAAAGTTGACATGAGGATTTACGTGGTTTGGGCCGCCTAAGCATAATACCCTACTCCACGGGGTGTGTAGTTGTTGTATTGAGCGTCTAAGCGCTTGAGGGTGTGTGTGTTAGAGCAGAGTCTAGAAGAAGTCTCCCTATGTATCGCTCGACCAATCCTTTTATAGTACAAGGACTGGTCGTTACATCGTTAGCCTGGCCCGACATGTGGCCCTGGCGGTTACTAATGCTTAATGCACAATTAATGAGCTTAATTACCCTTAATAGTGTGGTAAAGCGCCTTGATAGTGTCGTTACTGATATTAAGGGCCCTACAATCGCGTGTCATTAAGATGGTATTAATGACACTTAATCAGGTCTTGAAGTCTTTGATTGTCCCTTGAATGTCCGAGCCGTTGGGGGTCCACCAGTCTGATTGTTGAGGCTGAAGGTTCGGCGGTTGGACATGTGGCAGCTCCGGAGCTTACCGTTTGGGACGGTTAGGTCCGGTGCAGTTGTACACGTGTAGGTACCAGAGCTTTCCTCTGTCGGGAGTTAGGTCCGGGGGTGCCGCGCAGGTATTTAGCCCGAAGCTTTCCCATGTGTGGGACGTAGCTTCGGTTGCAGTATACACGTGGCAGCACCGGGACTAACCATAGAAGGGAGGCAGGTCCGGTCCCGTATGACACGTGGGGCCTTTGGAGGTCTTCAACTCAGACAGGTGAAGTTTCTTTGGTCTTTTGCAGTCCCAAGGGGTATACGGTATGCAGGGTACCGATAGTGGCCCCCTGGGCCCACCTCTGGGAGTGACCTTTTGGATGAAGTCGTTCTGTTGGAGGTGGGTCTATCCTTCGGTTTTTGAGTCGTGTCTTCAAGGGTCTTTGGATGTGCTGTTGGCGGTAGTTCGCAGTTAAACCATCGCCGGGTAGCATATCCAGGATGCGACAGGTGACATTTGAGTGTGCGGATCTCACGCAATTGAAGGTCGCCAGTTCCCGATACAAAAACCGTATCGGTTCCGCACGCCTTGTCAGGCCGCCGCCCTCGGGATTCCCACTTCTCATGATGACAACTGTTCGCCTGGGGTAAGGACCTCAACCTGATCGTCGGGGTGGCCCCGGGCCCCATTGTCATTGGTAGGGTGAAGTTTTTGAACTATATCGTCGGCTCCTCTGTGGTTTCCATCCAAGCGTTGCGGGGGCTTACTTAAGAAGGAAAGCGCGCACCATTTGGGTATTCTTTACGCCTTCATTTTAACTTGCACCCGAATCCTCCAAATGTTAGCCTGCTTTTCATCTCTCGCCCCGCTGTGCTGCGATGGAGTTGGGTCTCTGCAAGAGCCGTCTTAAGACTGACGGTGATTTGAAGAAGGTCCGGGCCCTCATGGGTTGGTCCAGTGACTCCTTCAACCACCGGGTCCGCGCCGGCAAGCTTCCGTTCAAGAAGGAGCGTGCCGGCGACATGGTGTACTTCTCTGCATACGCTGTGGTGGGACTGATCCCACCCTTCTCCACTTTACTCTTGATGCTGCTAGACTTTTATGGTCTGCAGCTGTACCACCTTGGCCCCCACTCCATTCTTCTGGTGTCGACCTTTGTCCACACCACCGGCAAGAGTGACGAGTACCTTGACTTCTATTATTTTGTGAAGCATAAGAAGTGCCCATACAAGTACTTGAGGTCGTTCCCTTCTGGCAAGTGGGATGACTGGAAGAAGGATTGGACTGTCATCAGGGAAGAGGAGCATGAGAAGCTGGAGCTGCCCGAAGGCCTCCCCAACGTCGACACTAAAGCTTGGAGCGAAGTTCCGGTGCTATCGGACGCCTTCAACCCTGCTCTGACCAGGATACGCCAATGTGTGGAAGGAGGGGTGACTCCCCAGGCGGTATTCTGCAACTTCCTGGTCAACAGGTGGGCTCCACTGAAGAAGAGGGAGAAGGTCATCTGGGCCCTCAATAGCATGATGGACGACGATCGGATCGAGAATGGTTTGAAGTCTAACCTAGAAGGCACAACTTTGGAGCTTCACCTCAAGAAGTTCTAGCAAGGCATCGACGACGAGGGTGACGACTTGACTCCACTGGCGGTTTTCCTCCCTGTGAACATGGAGGCGGAGTTCAGCAGGGAACTCCGGAGAAAGATGTCGGTGCTTGATGACCTCGGTGAAGTTGAGAGGCATTCGACCATCGGGTTGGCGATCCCCGGAGCTTCCGAGGTTGGTCCCCCTGCCGCCCCGGGGCAGAGAGTTGAATTCGTCGGCAAGGGCAAAGAATTGGCCGAGCCCTCGAGCCATAAGTGGAAGTTGAAGCACTCTGATGGGAGGTCCATCAGACTTGCTCCTTCTGCAGCAGCTCCTTCTCCCCGGAGGGGGAGGTCTTCAACTGCGGTAACCACTCCAGCATCGACATCTCCCCACGATGCTAGCTCCAGCCATGTGGCTCCAGTACCAGGGCCAGCTGAGGGCTCTAGGTCCGGGGGTCCTTCTCAGTCGAGGGGGGCCTCAACCAAGGCGACGCCAGCGGTGGCAGCAAGCTCCGGGGAGCCTTCCGGAGCTACTATGCTAATGGCTTCAGGGTCCAGCCCCGAGCGTCCAGTGAAGAGGTTTCGCACTAGCTGGAGCGGAAGACTTCTGAGGTAAATTTGATTTTTTACCTTAGTTGATTGTTTTTTGTTGTAACTATGTTTTGAGTTTCTTCGTCCTTCATCCATAAAGTGCCCAAGAAAGGGGCTGAAGCTCCGGTTCCTGCAGCAGCAACTGATGCTGCCAGACGGAAGCTCCGGCTCCAGTTCCAGCATCGCCCCAAGAGGTGGCTGAGGCCGCGATAGCTCTGGGGCTAGTTATCGTGGTTTTTGACCTCGAGTCATCCCCTGAAGCTCCCGTGGTAGCGCCGGACCACGGGAATGAAGATGTACCAGCGGCACCAGCCCCGTAGGTTGAAGCTCTAGGTTTGGATGCTGAGATGATGGACGCTCCGGCCTCAGAGCCGGAGGTAGCTGCGGTTCCGGCCCTAGAGCCGGATGTTTTTGAAGCCCTAGCAGCGGAGCCGGTGGTTGATGAAGCCCCGGCGGTAGAGCCAGTAATTGATGAAGTTCCGGCAGCGGAGCCCGGTCTTGATGAAGTTTAGGCGCCTGAGCCGGTTGTCGCAGAAGTGCTGGTGCCCGAGCCAATGACGGTCGAAGCACCAGCGCCTGAATCGGCGGTAGAGGAGGCACCAACATTGAAGCTGGAAGTGGCTTCAGCTCCGGCCAAACCTTCAACGCCTGCCCCAGAGGTGGTGGTTCCGGAGGTGCACACGCCTGAGCAAGGGTGCCAAGATGAAGTTGACGGTCCCCTACCTGAGGGACTAGTTGCTGATGTCCTGGCGGTGGGACCTTCGGAACCGACTGAGGAGGTAGAAACTTCTGCTGTAGGACCTTCCTCGGCGGCGGCCGAGGCTATCCCGGATGGAGGCCCTAGTGCCGCGGAAGCTCAGGGGACCTATCTTGTAGAGTGGGACCCAATTTTTATTATGGAGAATCCGCTGGAGCCAGCAGAGAGGACCCCGGTTGGTGCAGAGCCAATCTCTTTGTCGTTGTCTATCGACAACGCCTACTCCGGTCTTCGTCAGGTCCAGCTGGCTTTTTACCACGAAAGTAAGGCCCTCGAGGAGGAGTGCCAAACCCTTAGGAGGTGGCGCAACCGGCTCCAATTCAAGACCAAGCTGGCGCAGTCGAGGCTGGCCGACTACAAGAAGTGGGTGAAAAGGGAAAAGGTCCGGTTGGAGTACTGGGGTCAGCTGCTGGACGAGAGGGAAAGCATGACGCGATCCCTCGACGGCCAGTCTTGGGCCATCCACGAACAGGCCGTGGCTGCTAATGAAGCAGCGAATGAGCGCCAAGAGAAGCTCAGCGCTATCCACGACAGCCTCGTCAAGCGTCGGAGGCTCTTGAGGAGCGAGAGAAAAAGCTCGAAGATGAAGAGCAAAAACTCTTGGAGCTGCAGGATGACCTCGTGAAGAGGTAGGAGGAGCTTACTCAGAGGCTGACTCTGGGTGACAAGAGTCTCACAAAGCACGCCAAGAAGCTGGAGGAGCGCTGCGAGAAAGAGGAGAAGAAGGCCTAGCAGCGAGGACAGGACCTCACCGCGAGGGAGAATGAAATTGCTGCCAGGGAGAAGAAAGTGCGGGGCTGGGAGAAGGACCTGGTCGTCCGCCAGAACAAGATCCACCTCCGGGAGGAGGAGCTCGGTAAACTCGAAAGGCAGGTTACTGAAAAGATTCGGCAGAATGCCAAAGAGGTGGAGCGCCTTGCCCTGGAGAATTCGGAGCTTGCAGCAACCAGGAGATCCTTGGAAGAGATGCGAGGCTCAAGGGCTGCAGAGTCCCAACAAGTTTGGTACTTCTTGGGCAAAGCCAATGATGCACTGATGCTGATGGGTTTTAGTCCCATGCGTTCGGATGATCTGGAGCCGGAGCTGGACCAGGCGTTGAGCTTGGCGGGGTAACAAGCTCTCCAAGATGGGCGATGTCATCGAGGACCAGCTGGAAACCGAGGGACAATCCCTGGCGCAGAACGTCGCAGAGTACATGCTGACTTGCTACACAAGTCGGGACCCTCACTTCCCACTGGACCTGGTGCTTGAAGGCCCCATCAATGGAGAGGGAGAAGCCGCCAAAGCCAGCGTGTCGGAGGTTGCCCAGAAGGTCGCCTCGTTCTTCTATAGGGTCTAGGACTCTCTCTTTGTAGCTCCCGCTTGTATCCTCTCTTCTTTTTCTCCAATTTTGTAATCTCTTGTCTCTAGATTAATGAAATCCATGAATTTTATAAATTTCATTTTTTGTCTTCAACACCTTTGTCCCACTTGGCCCCCTGGTAGATGTACACAATTTAATTGTGAACATGTACCAAGAGGATGTAGCATTTTGTTGAAGACTTGCACGCTTCGAACTTGTAGTTTGTAGGTCCGAAGTCACCGATAGTAGGGGCCCCCTGAGGTTGTTGGATCTTAGTAGCCCCAGCAGTGACCCTTGTCAACACGTAGACTATTGACGGTTAGTCCTGTCGGGTTGTCGGAACTTGGAAGCTCCAGCAGCAACCACTGTCAACGCATGGTGCGTCGACAGCAGAACCCAATGGGGAGTCTTCCCACCATTTTTCCTTCAGGTTGACGGCAAGCCCCCTGAATTTGCCAGAACATTGTGGCTCCGACAATGTCTACTATCAATGTTTGAAACATCGACAGTAGATCACCTTAGGGGGTGTCGGAGCTTTGATAGCTCCGGCTTCATCCACCATCATCATGATATCTTTATTTTTCCCGCACACTGAAGTCAAGAAAAACAGTAAAACCCATTTCTTCTCTATAACTCTTTTGCGGCTTACTATTCCCGAAAGAAATTTTTAGGTCGAACGCAATTCTAAATACAATCAAGTGCACTGGCTTGTTTTCTCTAGGTCCAATTGTTTCTGGACTCACCTTACTTCGGCCTGCCGGCGTGTAGGTAGAGTGGTGTACTTAGGATGTAGGACCAGGCTAAGTCGATAGCACAGTCCGGACCTAGATTGGCTTGGCGACATTCAGACGAGTAGACCATTAACAATGTTTGGACCCGGAAGAATTGACAATGCAACTTGAGTTATATATGAATTGGTCGAGCTAACATTTCTTAAGAATTGCACAACTTTGTTATAGACAAGAAAGAGAAAAATAAAAAATATTGAGCCTGTACAAAATAAATGCACGTGGAGTCTGTTTTCACACATTGATGTCTTTCATTATAGGTCTGGGGTACAGGGGAAACAAGTACACTCTTAGGGTACAGAACCAGGCTCAGTGTGTTGTGTTTCTCGTTTGACCCAAGGTAGCTAGCTACACTTTTAGTTCTGAGACTGTGACAAGTGTTGCCTGAACTTTGCGGACCTTCCAGGGAAGGTCCGGCTGTTCTCCTGAAGGAGCTACCCGACTCATTACAATGACTCTATAAAATACATCACATGTAACTACAGACTCACCTCTGTGATATTAAGCGTCGAACTTACGGAGGTGCTCAATGTTCCAAGGATTAGGGAGCAGTGTCCCATCCTCAGTTGCCAAGCGAACGCATCCGGGAAGGGATACTTTGATCACTCGGAAGGGTCCTTCCCAGCTGGGAGAGAGTTTGTTTAACCCTTATCGAGTTTGTATTCTTCGTAGCACTAGATTGCCTTCCTCGAGCTATCGGCTATGAACATGCCTTTGGTGATAGCACTGAAGAGCTTGGCAGTATCGGGCATTCCAAACAGCTGCTCGACACCTTCCCTCTTCAAGGAGGTCAAGGTCTTCAGGCCGGAGCTAGTCTTGTGTGGCATCGTCGAAGGTCCGGACTCGGAGTGACCCCAAGGTGGTTTCTGAAGGAAGGACTGCTTCAGCTCCGTACACCAGGAAGAAGAGTGTCTCTCCAGTTGACCGGTTTGGAGTTGTCCTGTTGGCCCAGAAGGTGGGCGGAAGCTTTTCAATCTAGTTGGCTCCATGTTTTTTTAGGAGCTCATATGTGCGCGTCTTGAGTCCTTTTAGGATTTCTTCATTTGCTCTCTCATCTTGGTCATTGCTTGCCGAGTGATCTACTGAGGCATAGCTGACTTGAATGCCGAGGTCTTCGCAATATCCTTGGAATACAGAGCTTGTGAATTGGGTCCCATTATTAGTTATGATCTTGTTTGGGACTCCAAATCTGCATACGATGGACTGCAAGAAGTTGATAGCTGATTGCTTGTTTATTGTCACAACTGGAGTTGCTTCCGGCCATTTGTTGAACTTGTCAATGGCAGCGTACAAGAACTTGTAACCTCCGATGGCTCTTGGGAAAGGTCCCAAGATATCCATCCCCCACACAACGAATGGCCATGTAGGAGGTATCATTTGTAGAGGTTGATCTGGTGTGTGAATTTGCTTTGCATGGAACTGGCATGCTTCGCATTTCTTCACTAGCTCAGTTGCATCCTGGAGTGCTGTAGGCCAGTAAAAACCATGCCGGAAGGCTTTACCGACCAGCGTGTGGGAAGACTTGTGGTTCCCACACTCGCCTCCATGGATTTCTGTGAGGAGATTGCAGCCTTCTTCCCTTGTAATGCACCGCATTAGGACGCTGTTGGCACCACACCGGTAGAGATCTCCTTGTACCAGTGTGTATCTTTTAGCCAATCTGACTATCCGGTCAGCGAATACATTATCTTCAAGAAGGAAATTGTCTTTCAAGTAGCTCCAGATCTCCGAAATTCATGCATCGGAGCTAACTTGAGTATTTGAGTCTTGTGTGCTAGGTTGCTCGGAGCTTTCTACAACACCTACAACCCTTGATGGACGCCATGGTAACAGGGCCATCGGGACCACCTGCTTCGAGGTGCTGGTCTCGCCCTCTTCGATCAGTTCGGCAGGATGAGTTGTTGGTCTTGACAATCTCCGGACGAAGGTTCCGTCAGGAGCCAGAGCTCCGATTGAAGCTTTCGTCGAGAGTTCGTCAGCTTCAGTGTTGTTGAGACACTGGACGTGGCAAAGATACAGGACGTCGAAGTCCTTCTAAAGCTTCTGGACTTCAAGTAGGTATGCAGCTAGTCGAGGGTGTTGCAGCAGCATTCTCCTTTGACTTATTTTATGACGAGTCGCGAGTCACCCTTTACCAACAGCTGCTTGACTCCATATGATAGTGCCGCCTTGAGCCCATAGATTAGTGCTTCATACTCCGCCATGTTGTTGGTCGCCTTGAAGTCGAGGTGAACCATGTATTTGAGCTTCTCCCCAGTCGGAGCGAGGAGAAGAACTCCAGCTCTGGCCCCCTGCTTCTGCACGGAGCCGTCGAAGTAGAGAGTCCAGTGAGGCTCGGTGAAGACTGGAACCTTGGGTTCCAGCTTCTGCTCACTGGGGCCCCCAGGATTTGTGGAGAGGGGGTCCATTCCGCCATAAAGTCCACCAATGCTTGACTTTTAATCGCTTTTCTTGGGACGAATTCAAGGTCGAACTCGGCCAATTCCGCCGCCCACTTTGCAATGTTCCCAGTAGAGTTGGGGTTATGCAAGATTGCACGTAGTGGATAAGAAGTTACCACTGAAATCTTGTGAGCTTGGAAATAGTGTCGAAGCTTCCTAGAGGCAATAAGAACTGTGTAGAGCATCTTATACACCTCCAGGTACCGAGTCTTGGTGTCATGGAGTACTTCGCTGATGAAGTACACTGAGCATTGGACTGTCCGGACCCTCCCGAAGGGGCCCGGAGCTTCCTCCTCATCAACCCGGACCCTCTCAGAGGGTTTCGGACCTTGTTCAGGGACCTCTGGGTTCCTGCTGGAGGAACCCGAAGCTTCTTCTGAAGCTTCACAGAGGGGTCCGAATCTTGTTTCTCAGCAACAACAACTTCTTCATTTGAAATAGGTTGATCCTCTGGCATCCCGCCTTGAGGTTCAGGGTCTGGGAGCTGGGACCCAGACTTATCTTTAGGTAGCTCCAGACCCTCCCGAAGGGGTATGGATTCCTGAACCGGAGATGGTTCTGGTCTTTCTGCAATAAGGACCATGCTGACAACTTCGTCAGTTGCCGAAATGCAAAGCAGAAGTGGCTCACCAGGATTCAGAGCTACCAAGGTTGGTAGAGTGGTGAGGAGCTGCTTCAGCTCCTGGAATGCCTTTTCTGCTTCTTCTGACCATTGGAATGGTCTGGACTTCCTCAATAACTTGAAGAAGGGTAGCGCCCGTTGCGCCAGTCTTGAGATGAACCGGCTGAGGGCAGCTAGACATCCAGTCAGCTTCTTGATGTCCTTGATGCGGGTTGGTGGCCGCATGTCTTCAATAGCTTTAATCTTCACCGGATTTGCTTCTATTCCTCCGTCGTTCACCAAGAATCCAAGAAGCTTTCCGGAGCTAACCCCAAAGACACACTTGTCTGGGTTCAAATTTGTGCGTGTGACTCGCAACTTGTCGAAGACAGCTTGCAAGGTATCAAGGAATGACTCCTTGTTCTTGATCTTGACAACGATGTCATCGACGTACACTTCCACTACATCTCTGATGAGCTCTCCAAAAGTTTTGTACATAGCTCATACAAACGTTGAAGCAACGTTTTTGAGACCGAATGGCATGGCAGTGTAACAATATAATCCATCTACTGTGATGAAGAAAATATGGTCTTCATCTTCCCTAGACATTTTGATTTCATGGTACCCAGAATATGCATCTAGGAAACACAATAATTCACACCCAGAGGTGGAATCCACTATATGATCTATTCTAGGTAGTGGGAATGGATCTTTTGGACATGCTTTATCCAGTGTAGTGTAGTCGATACACATCCGAAGCTTCCCGCTGGCCTTGGGTACAACTACTGGGTTTGCCAGCCATTTTGGGTGGAAGACTTCTCGGATGAATCCAACTTCGAGCAACTTCTTCACTTCTTGATGTATGAAGTTTTGTTGATCTACTGATTGCTTTCGAGGCTTCTGATGTACAGGCCGAGCGTCGGGATAAATCTTCAGATTATGCTCGATCACTTCCCTAGGGATCCCAGGCATTTGTGATGGTTGCCAGGCAAACACATCGACATTAGCACAGAGGGTAGTGAAAAGTGCGAGTTCCTATTTGTCATTCAGACCTCCCCATATACGGGTGGTCTGAGCAGCGTCGGAACCGATTTGGACGACTTTGACGGGGATGTCGGTGTTGCCGCTTGGTTGCACACGAGGTGCGGAGGTTTAGCCTCGATGACGAATGCACGGGGGTTTCGAAGCTTGCTCCTTTCCGGATTCTTCCTCCTGCGCTGTAGCAAGCGCATGGAGTTCTTCCAGAGCAGTCACTCCGGCGGTGCGATCCCCGCGGATCCGGAGAACACCTACTGGTGTTGGCATCTTCAACACCAAGTAGCCATAATGGGCGGCAGCCATGAATTTGTAAAATGCTGGCCTGCCCAAGATGGCGTTGAATGGTAAGTTGATCTGCGCCACGTCGAAGACCAACTTCTCAGTGCGGTAATTCTCCCGGGACCCGAAGGTCTCCGGGAGAGTAATGGCACCGAGTGGGGTTATGGCACCCGAACCTACTCTGGAGAAAGGTCGGGAGGGGCGAAGATCTGAAGGTCGGAGCTGAAGCTTCACGAAAGCTTCAAAGCTTATGAGGTTCGGCCCCTAACCTCCGTTCACCATTACATGGTGGAGTTGGATGTTGTTGATGGTAGGAGATACCATCAGTGGAAGTTGGCCAACTCCGATCATGTTCTGAGGGCAGTTTGAAGCATCAAAAGTGATGGCAGTGTCCATCCACTTCCGGTGCGGCTTCGCCCTGGCGGTGGGAGCTACTAAGGCCATGTCGTGCCGCATTGTCTTGAGGAGACAACGGGAGTTGATGTCCCATGAACCACCAAAGATGGTGTTCATGGTCTTCTGACGCTCGTTGTCGGAGACATCGGAGTCGTCGTCGACGGAGGTGTAAATAGCCTTCAAGTCCTTTTTTAGGGTCCTGAAATCCTAACTCCTCTTCAGTTGGAGTTTCGTCGACTTTTTGTTTTCCTTCCCTTTGACGGAAAGGAACTTCTTCCCGATGCTTGTTGTAGCGCTCGGTAAGGTTCTGGACCTCTCGGCTGCCTTCCAGGTTGTGGCTGTCCGTCTTGTGTATAGGACACTACATATTGGAGCTGCCTCTGTCTTCAAACGACGCGCCAACGGTCGGAGTCTCGGGGCATGGCCCCTGGCCACCCGGAGCTGCGGCAGCAGCGGCTGTAGGTGTGCCGGCCAATGGCTTCTTCTTGCCGTTGGACTTTTTCTTCTTCTTACCACTCCCGGAGGTAGTGGCTTCACCCTTGGAGGACTTTCTGTTGTCCTCCGGAGGTGGTTGGGAGTACATTTCACGGCCCTCTGCAGCTTTGGCGCACTTGTCTGCCAAGCTGAAGAGTTCGGTGACGCTGGTGACTTCCTTGGTCGCCAGCTTCTCCAGCATCTTCTTGTCTCATACGCCCTGTCTAAATGCCACAATAATAGAAGCGCTTGAGATAGAAGGTATGGTGTTTCATACCTGGGAGAACCTCTGGATGAAGGATCGCAAGGACTCTCCCCCTTCTTCTTGACAGCAAAGAGGTCTAGTTCGATGCCTGGCCGGGTGTATGAACTCCCGAAATTGGCAGTGAACTGCTGGCACAGTTCCGCCCAACTGTTGATGGAGTCGGGCGGAAGGCTCATGAACCAGGACCTGGCAGTCCCAATCAAAGCCACGGGGAAATAATTGGCCATTACGGCCTCATTGCCTCCAGCCGCAAGGATTGCGGTGGAGTAGATTTGGAGAAACTCAGTGGGATTGACAGTTCCGTCAAGTTTCTCTGGCAGGTGAGGCCGGAACTTCTGCAGCCATCTTAACATGCGTAGGTGCATGGCCAGGGCAGAACAACCTCCTACTCCCTCGGGAGCAGGACTGTCCCGAGCCTCTCGCCTCTCGCGAGCACGCTCGATATGGACGCGACGTCCTGTTGACGGTAACAGCGATCAAGCCCCGCCCAGAGGTCGTGAGTTGAAAGCCTGGTTACCGTATGGGTACGTCGCGCCCCGGAAGGCAGCGATGTCGCCTGTTGAGACGCAGCAACGCCTCCTATGTTGTGAAGCGTGCGGACCAAGTCTACCTGACATGGTTCGATGCTGCGATGGGGCCCTCCCCGAGAGGGGAGGACCTTTGTTGCTGGTGCGATTGGCTGCTGCTGCAACCAAATGTTCCACATCAGCCCTCCACTGCTCCATTGCACACTGGGATGCTTCTGTAGGCGGTGGACGGTGGAGAAGAGCACGCGCAATATGGAGCGCATGTTCAAGGTTGTTGTTCGCTGATGCCGTGACTGACGCAGATGCCCCATTCTCGCTGTCCAGCTTGATTCGCCGGTGCGGATGGTGGCGGCAGTGGCATGACTCCTGCTGGAGCCACAACACCTGCTGGCTGCTACATGTTGGAGGGATTACCTCCAGTAGGTTGCACAGCAGGGTTGCCGTTGGACGATCCAGCAGCAGAGTTCACCATGTTTGAATCTCGGGTTCCCGCTACCTGGCGCGCCAACTGTCGGAGTCTGGTTCCGACAGTTCTCCTAGTACTACTGTTGGTACCCCGCAGAGTTTGTAGTTCGGTATTGGGCACGCAGAGATTCAAAACACGATGGTAAGTTGACACGAGGATTTACGTGGTTCGGGCCGCCTAAGTGTAATACCCTACTCCACGGGGTGTGTAGTTGTTGTATTGATCGTCTGAGCGCTTGAGGGTGTGTGTGTTAGAGCAGAGTCTGGAAGAAGTCTCCTGTGTATCACTCGACCAGAACTTTTATAGTACAAGTACTGGTCATTACATCGTTAGCCTGGCCCGACATGTGGCCCTGGCGGTTACTGATGCTTAATAGACAATTAATGAGCTTAATTACCCTTAATAGTGTGGTAACACGCCTTGACAGTGTCGTTACTGGTATTAAGGGCTCTCCAATCGTGTGTCATAAAGATGGTATTAATGACACTTAATCGGGTCTTGAAGTATTTGGTTGTCCCTTGAAGGTCCGAGCCGTTGGGGTCCACCAGTCTGATTGTTGAGGCTGAAGGTCTGGCGGTTGGACATGTGGTAGCTCCGAGTTTACCGTCTGGGACGGGTAGGTCGGTGCAGTTGTACACGTGTCGATACCGGAGCTTCCCTCTATCGGGGGTTAGGTCCGGGGGTGCCGCACAGTTATTTAAGCCCGGAGCTTTCCCATATGTGGGACGTAGCTCCAGTTGCAGTATACACGTGGCAGCACCGGGACTAACCATAGAAGGGAGGCAGGTCCAGTCCCGTATGACACATGGGGCCTTCGGAGGTCTTCAACTCAAATAGGTGAAGTTCCTTTGGTCTTTTTGTAGTCCCAAGGGGTATACGATATGCAGGGTATCTACAAACTATAAAGTGGTCATATTAACCACAGTTATGGCATGCCCGCTTCAACTTTGGTTTTGACTTCTGTTTATATTTTCCTTCACTTGATTTCCCCCCTTGTCTCTTCATCATCATTTTCTTGAATCTCTTCATAAAGAGGATCATGTCCTCTTCGTCGATGTCACCGCTCTCATCATCGTTGTCCTCTTCTAGTTGAGCTTCTCGAGCTTCTTTAGACAAGGGCTTGAAAGTAGACTTCCAAAGCGACCCCTTTTTCTTCTTTGCCGAGGTGAGGTCGGCAATCTCCTTGACATGCTTTGCCTGCTTCTCCATCATCTCGAAATTGATGATTTTTCCAAGTAGCTCATCCGGGTCATTTTCTTGTACCCGGGGCTTTCTCTAATCATCGAGCACAATGTGACGTTGCGAGGCATAAAGGCTCTAAGGATGAGCTTTACCACCTCGTGATCATTCTACTTCTTGCTTCCTTATGCTCGAACCTTGTTGATGAGCGTCTTTAAGCGGTTGTACATGTCTTGCGGCGACTCGTCTTCTTCAATGGTGAATCTTCCCAACTCACCTTCGATCATTTCGATATTCGCTTCTCGCACATGACGATCGCCTTCATGTGCGATTTGCAATGTATCCCATATTTCTTTCGCAATCTCGAGCCCATCCACCTTGGTGAACTCGTTCCGACTAAGTGATGAGGTGATGACTGTTGTAGCTTGGGATTTCGATGAATTGTTTGCTCTTGGCTAGGTGTGATCTCCTCATCATCGTCAGGGATATCTATTCCTGTAACCACAATGTGCCACAAGCTGGGATTGAGTGAGATCAAGTGCATTTTCATGTTTTGCCTCCACATTGAGTAGTCATTGCCATAAAAATGTTGGGCTTTTCCAAGGGGAATAGATAGGTAATGTTTTTTTGTTAGAATTTAAGCGATCATAATTAAAAAGGATATCGGGAGTAGTCGGTGTGACTACTCCCCTCTTCTTC